>PVIH01008382.1:0-91433 GCA_004025045.1 Sigmodon hispidus | reverse complement strand
CTGGCCTCCCAGTTGTGTCTCTTCTGCCTCTGGCCTCCATTCTTCTCCCCTCTTCTCTGTTCTCTTCCCCTCACCTTGTTTCCCCTTCTCTCGGTCTTCTTTTTTCTCTGCCTTCCTCTCTGTTATTTCACTTAGTCTTCAAAGGATGTGAAGCAACTGGTTGACCTAGGATGTTCCTTATAAAGACCAAATCTTTAAAATTCCCATGGTCACAGAGGACAAGATAGAAGGGAAACCACAGGTTCTGAACAGTTTTCTAACACGGTGAAGATTACAAATTGTGCTTCCATCCAAATTCTAGGCAGAAACACTGAACAGACTTGCAGTGAATAGGAAAGCCTGGCAATGTATAAAACATCCTGCCAAATTAACAATGATCTATTAATGAACACAGCATTTGTTAATATGCTATCACCATGCCTGTGTGGAAAATGTGAACGGTAATGTAATCACTGGGGGATCTTGAAAGTTCGATTTAATTTTTCAGATAGATCTATTCATTTATTTATTCACCCAATTGACTGACTGGTCACTTAACATGTAACCCTGACATTTTTTACTGGATATTTTGGTTGTGGCATTAATAATGAAGCTTTGAAATTTTAGAATGTCAGGATTCTGCCCACTCACAAGGTAGTAATTAGCTTCCAGTCTCTCCTGATGCAACTGGCAAACATTCCTCACCACCAACCAATTTTGCACTTGACCCCAGGTCTGTGTGCTGTGGCTTTAGAATTCCTATTCATCACCTCAGCTGACATCTATGTGTATCATCTCGGCAGCCACTTCATCTTCATTGCTTGAATGAAGTGGAGCCAGTGAATCTCTCCTCACTAGATCATCCATGCTGCTTTACCATCCCGAAGAGGCAGTCAAGGCCAGTCAAGGCTGCAACACACATAACTGACTAGGATTCAACGACTCCTTCCTGGCAATTCTCTGCTTCCTCAGTGGAGCTATTAGTAAATGGCTAGATCCACTGCAACTGACAATTTTAAAATCTGAATTTTATATAGATGTAAAATGCTTGCTATGTTTCCATGAGAGTGTGGGTTTGATCCTTGGCTCTCACATAAAAAACTGGGCATGCTGGGAAGTGTTTAGAATGCCGGAGATACTGAAGTGGACATGCATAGTGCTGGGGCTAGTCAGGCAGCCTAGAGAAATGAGTGGGTCTCAGACCAATGAGAAGGTCTGTTTCTAAAAACAAGGTGGATCGCATCTGAAGATTGACAACTAAGTTTGACCTCTGGCCTGCATACACACATGCACCCCTCTCCTCCCACACAGAAAGAAAAATCTAACCTGGAATTTTTCTGAAAGTGTGACAGGGTTCACCTCAGTCACTCTTGCCCAACTTTTTGTTCATGTGACCACCAAATCCTATCATGTCTACCTCTTAAATCCTGTCTCTATCCTTTCTGCTCTCCTTTATCCAAGAGCAACAGGATGACCTAGCTGGACTTCCTTCCTTCTGCCCAGCTTCCGGCTTAGGAGTATGTACCTGGTAGCCAGACTTCATTCCATTCTGGCTTACAATCAACTCAGGCCACCGCCCGTTTAATGACCTCCACTGGTGCACTATTACCTACAACCTTAGATCTAACGTTCAACCAAGATAGTTGACGCCCTTTGGGATTTGTCTCCAGCACTCTGTAGTTTATGTCTTCTCTGATTCTCTGTGATATCTCTGTCCTTCTGATTTTTCCAACTCTAGATTTTTGCTAGTGAATACCTGGATTTCTCCTCAAATTCCAAAATTTCCTCAAATATACTGGTCTTCTGAGATGTATCCACAGCACCAAACCCAAGCACAACTGGCCAACCATTTCCTTATATTTTTATAAGGGAAAATTTCATTAGGTAATAAATTATGCAGCCTATGTCAAACTCTTCTAATTATTTTATGTATATTATCTCATTTAAGAGCAACTATATACAGCCAGGATGTCATTTTTGTCCATATGTCCTGAATTGTGACTAAAGTATCACAGAAATTTGAAGGCAACTCTACAAGCAGGCCTCTCTCACCAAACCACATCCCATTTCTATTTTTTTAATGTCAACCTCTCACTAATGACCTCCCAATGGTCTTCATTCTCTCTTAGTCCTCAAGACGATATGAGGAAGCCCCTGCTTCTTTCCAGTGAGTAATAGTCAAGCTGGTTAGGCACCAGTTTTTTTAAATTTGTAGCTAATCTCACTCTGAGTGAGATATCTTAAAAGAGACTCAGTGGTTGGCTTTTGTATAGCTTTTTATTCTTTTCATAAACCTTTTAATTATCTATCCTGGTATTGTTTTCTTGTGCTCAGTTTTTCAAGATCAACATCTCCTCTTTTTTCAAATGTTTCCATCAATAGGATGGGATTTCTGGCTTAATTTGTGTTCCTAGATTTTATTTTAGTGACATCTAAACTAACTGGGAATATCCCACCATCTCTCTGATACTTCCAGGAGCTCTCCAATACTTATAGGTAGAATTATAAGAAGTAATTAGGTATTACTTACTTGAATGATTGATAGCTAACCACTGTCCCAAATACTCCCTCTGAAGTCCCTGAGTTAGATGTCTCCTGATTTTTAAATAAACTTTCCTGTGTATATGGAGTTAGGTTCTCTGTTCTGACCTTCTCTGACATTACCTTAAGGGTTTCGTTGTGAGCAAACATAATTTATGCACTTGTTTGGCTTAAAATCTTTTTTAAAAACTAACCTTTTTCTCCAATTACATTCTGTCTAGCCTTCACACAAATGTTGCAGGATAAATATCATTGTCTTTCCTCTACAAATGAAAGCTACCTCTGAAATACTAAATAATGTTTCTAAATACACAGGTCAAGAAGTGGTGGAAACAAGACTCAAGTTGGTATCAATATGATCCCCAAAGCCAAGCTCTTTTTATGCAGGTTGGAGAAGAGAACTCTTGAAATGAGCAGAGAATTTCTGGGCCACAAAGGAGTTTGAATTCATAAGTACTCATTCAATACTCTTTGCTTTTGATGGTGGCTCAGTATTACTACACAAGCTTTTCTTATGGACTGTGGAACAGGCAATTGTAGACTTAGGAAGTAGAACCAATCAAAATCTTCCCTGAGCTGGATGAACATGAAATGCCCAGTATTTTTATGACTGTGATGCCAAAGATACCAGATGCACCTAAAATTATTTTTAAACTCAGAGGAAGGGTAATGCCTGCTGGAACAGTTTTCTTCAAGTACACAGGAATATTTTAGTATGGAAAATTGGTATAAATTCTGTGAGAACACTGGTACAATTGAGTTAACTTAAACATCACAACAATCAATAAGGCAGAACCTGGGTTAGTAATTCTGCTAAGTTAGCAGCATGCTACCAGAATCAGGAGAGGAGCTGGATCAACAGAACAGTATCATAGCCCAAATGGGGGGATGGCTAGAACAGTAGTAGTTATTCTCTAATCTCTTCTCTGTTCTTGAGAACAATGCATACTGAATGTAGAAGGTAGTATGCTATTGAGTAAAGACACAACTAAATAACCCCATACACATGAAAAAGTTTGGTCTGATTTGGCATCAAAGTGTTGTGGTAAAATATTTCTGTGTACATGTGTATCCTGTGAAAAAGGGTCTATCCCAACTGAACAAGCACACAATTGAAGTATTCATTGTTAGCAACACTGTTGATACAAACATTATTTCTGCAGATGTGTGTGTTTTGTAGTAAAGATTTGTTATACCTCAGGGATAACATCTGAATAAATATATGTACTGCTTATTCATGTGTAATAGAACCCTTTGTCATCTTTGTGAATATGGCTTTTAAATAGCAAATGTATAACAATTTAATGAGCATGTTGGCTTAATTTTCTTTTGTTTCTTTGATAAAATACCCCATTGAAAGTAACTCAGGTGAGAAAGAATTTATCTCATTACATAGTTCCATGTCATCATCCATTATATCAGGGGGGAGCATATGGGAGAAATGTGAGGGAGTTGTGCCTTTCACAGCCATAATCTGAAGCAGAGAGCAGTGAATGCATGCTTTCTTACTGTCAGTTCATTCTCTATACCCTCATAAGGTTCAGGATCCCCTATTTAGTGAACGGTGCCACTCACAGTAGGTGAGTAGTCCCAATTCAAATGAACATATTCAAGAATATCCCCAACAAACACATTTATAGGCCAAACTGATGTACATAATCCCTCATAGACTCCCTCCCCAGGGGATTCTAGATCCTATCAAACCCAGCAATTTCATGAGTGTATCACCTACATGAGTAAGGACATAGTGGGAGAGAAAGCATCTAAATGAGGGTGCATAACATGTACAGGCTTAACACTGAGCTCTGATCAGACATACCTTCTGGACTTGTTAAATCATAGTTGATGACACCATACTCCTTTATGGAGTTTCCTATTTAGTAGATCTGGGGACTTGCAGGTAAGGCTTCTCCTATTGACTCAAGAACATAATGAGGAAAGCTGCTAAAAGTAAGTGTCAAACCTGCATGTGATGTCTCAATGGATAAATATCTAAATGAATTAAATCATATGTAAGGGGGCTGAAATGACAGTTAAGGGCCATGTGTATCAACAAGCATCATTCCATCTACACAAGCACATTACAGATATGTGTATCATTTAAAGGATGTTATGCAGAATACAGATGAATTTTGTTATATCTCAATGTGTTCATAAAACATATAAAATAAGATATAAAGTTTTGGCCATAGTATCACTTGAGTAAATTTAACCTTTAGAAAGAGCTATGCAATTTATACTTAACAGCACTTGCTGTCTGTATGTAAACAGACATTATAGACTCATGTTTATAATTCCCACAATGTATGGGGATTATTCACATACATACATGTGCATATGAATACACACATATACATGTATTCATGCATATATGTATACATGAATAATCACTATATACTGTGGGAATTATGAGTGCCCCAGAATAAAAATGTATCAAGAATAACAGCTATTGTAGAAACAAAAGCCATCCAGGGTAAAATGTGCGTGTGTGTGTATGTGTGTGTGTGTGTGTGTGTGTGTGTGTGTGTGTATGTGTGTGTGTGTGTGTATGATATGAGGCTTCTTTTAAAAGCTGATTAAAAATTCTGTAAGATGACAGGAAGAGGTGTATGGGAGAGGTATTTTTTAAAGAGAATATAGCACAGGCAAAAATTTAGTACATAATCTAGCTTGACACAATTGGGAAACTCCGTGTAGCTGGCGCTTTCAAGAATGCAAAGCCTCAGATGGGAACAAGAGCTAGAAGCTAGCATCAGCGCATGGATGCTCTGTGGGTCGTGAGACAGAGAACATGTGGGTTTTATTTGCTTCCTTGGAAACACAAAATGCACTGAAGGTTTTAATAGAGATGTAATTGGTCTATGCTTAGAAATATTACTGTGAAGTCTGAGCAGAAGAAAGGAAATTCACTGCCACAACCCTTCACCTCAGGTAATGAAGCTGTGGAGACTGAGAGCAGCATAGAAGCTTTCCAAGGGAGAAAATAACAGTCTGAGAGTCTTGTGCCCCAGAGCAGTGGTAGGTTATAGACATTAGGTGAACAAGGGGGAAAGAGGAGATGAAAGAGGGGTGAGCAGAAGGGATGATGTATTTGGTATCAGAGTCAGTTAAGGAAACTGTGACTTTAAAAAGGGGATTCCTGGGTCTACAACTTGGAAGGAAGTTCATGTTAAAGATGAAAAGAGGAACAGTAATTGTTTCTGGTAGCTAAAGTCATGGACTGGTACCTGCTACTAAGACAAGTCAAGAGTGACAAGGTTGAAGATATTCAATCATAACATTATTTCAAGGTGGATAAAAGATGAAACTCAGCAAAGAGAGATGAGTTAGAGGCATGAAAAAGGTAGGTGGGATGCATAGGTGTGTGCCTCTCCTTAAATAGTGGGCCCCTTTAACAGTGGGGACAGCTCATTTAATTTAAATGACTTGCAGAGTCCTAGGTAGACTGATCCTGAGGAACCACTTGGAACCACAGAGTTCTGTGGGCCACTCAGCCCATGCCACTGAGTACTTTTGTGACGCTGGTCCATTAAGTCAAGTTTTTAGTTGAAAATAAGAAAATATGACAAATAAGAAGGCAGGGTTGCAGGTAAAAAACAAGAGCTTGTTCGTATCTGCTGCTTGTGGGGTTGAAGCCTGTCCTTGGAATGCTTCTTGTGACTGCAGGCTCTGGAGTTGCTTAGTCCGAGGTTAAAATCCCAATGGTATCACTAACTAGTTGTCTGATGCCGGAGTGCTATATACCTACCCTAAATTTTAATTTCCTAGAAAAAAAGTCTGATATTACATGTGTAGAACTGTTTTTTTCTACATGTATGCAAGGCATAGGAAATGCTTACAACATCTAGCAGAGAATAATGTAAAATTAATCAACCAATCCAATTATGCAACTATAAAACCCTATGAAAATTATGGTAAGAAAAGACATTGACTTAAATTGTCTCTAAATTCCCTCCCTGCCCAGCATCCTCTGGGCCTGTTTTTCTTCTTTTCTGTGATAGCTATTTGCTAGGTACTTATGATCTAGGTATTGACTGGAAAAGGGATTTTGTTTTTTCATTTCTGGCATACATTATGCAATCAAGAGAAAATAATTCCAATGAGAATATTATCCAACATAAAATGCAAATTCCCTAAAAATATGGCTCAACAGCAAGGGCCCCATTTCCCCCGGAGGCAGTGAGGGAGCCCATGTTGCAGGGAATCAGATGGAAATTTTCTCTAATGACTCACCATAAATAGTTTCCACATTCAGTTGCTTGGCCTGATGATTATTTTCTTTCTCAGCATCATGTAGTAAAAATAAGGGAAAGTCACAGATTTAGGTTGATTGTGACTCTTGCTTTTATCAGACCTGGTCAGTGGGACTCCTGGCATGCTTTATAAAGCGCCGTTTATATGAGATATTTTTTTCATGTGTTCAGTATCTAGAAATGTGAAATTGACTAAAAGCAAGTTATTAATGTGATCTCTCATTAATTTATAAAGCAGCAGAACGGAAAGAGGGTCTGACCCAAAGCATATGGGAGAAGTGGGAAGGTGAAGGGTTCCCATCTTTGGGGAGGATGGGCTGTTGTGCAATGCAAAGCCAGCTTGTCTCTATTGCAGGCCTTTAATGAGACAAGTGGATTAAAGACCAGACAAGGGAAAGAATAAAAATTAGGTTTCATCCCGAATCACTTCTATTTTAAAAAAATTCTGAGTGCTATTTGAGCTGTCTACCTCTCTAGAAGTCTGTAATATATGAAACAAATATAAATACTGTGTCTCAAAGGTTACTTTTTGTTTTGCAAGTGCATGTGTGTGTGTTGCTGATAGTTCACATTTATTGTGCACTTTGGACAGCCATATGTTTTTCCAAGCTCTTTATTTCATCTTCACAGTTAGGAGATTGTATTTGTGACAATTGGAATACTGTTGAAATCCATAATTACAGCCATCAATTCCCCACCCCGTAGCTGTAGCTGATAACTGTTAGTTGTTATGTAAAGTAATTCACTCAAAGTCAGATTAGATAAACAATGGTAGAGTCAAATGTGAATGCAGGTCTGCCTCATCCCCAAACTCAAGCTTGGATCCATTGTGCATCATTTGTGTGGGGAAAATGGTATTCAAATAAAATGAACTATAGGAAGGCATTTCCATGGTTTCTTGTGTTCAGGCTTGCTGCAGGAGCTTTATACATTTCTTTATGATGGCATGTTGCTTTATGCTGTTCTTTGGCATATTATCAATGACTCTTAACTTCTGTGTGATAAGAGATGGTGATAGCAGTCTTGAACCTTTTGAGGACCTGCCAAAGTTAGGAAAAAAGGACACAGGATCTGGAGAGATGGCTCAATGGTTAAAAGCATTTGCTGCTCTTGCAGAAGGACTGGGGTTTGACTCCTAGCACACATAACTGCTCAAAACTTGTGTAACTCAACTTTAAGAGATTCAACTCTCTCCTCTGGCCTCCACGGGCTCTGTACACATGCACACACATGGTGCACTTACACATATGAAGGCAAAATATTACATAGATAAAAATAAATACAACCTTCATAAAGAAAAGTGGAGCCAGGTGTAGTGGCACATACCTTTAATCCCAGCAATTGGGGAGGGCTGAGGCAGGAAGATTGCTCAGAGTTCAAGGCCAACTTTGTCTTTGTAGTGAGTACTAGGGTAGCTAGAGCTACATAGTCAGACCCTCTCTCAAACCCATCCTTAATAAAAAATGTAAGTAAGTAAGTAAGCTACATGTTTGAGGCTATCCTAGGCTATGAAAGTATCACACCAGCCTGAGAGCAACCTTGGAGATACTGTCCCAAAACTCAGTAATGGGATGCAGGCAGTGATGTTGGAGTGATGGCTAATTGGATAAGAATGCATGATACACTTGCAGAGGACCAAAATTTGGTCCCCACTATCACATTGAGTGGCTTATAACTGCTTGTAACTTCAGCTCAGGGAGATCCTATGGCCTTTTCTGTTTTCTATGGGCACCTCAAATTATGTATGCGCAGAGCAACACATATACACATATTTAAAACAAAAATGAACCTTTTCTTACAAAGTGAAGAAAATAAACATACATTAAGAAAAGTTAATTTTTATTGATCATGTATTTCCCCATTAAAATATAATTTGAGTGTCCTTTGGTTTTTCTGCCTCATAAGCACATTATTACTTAGTATTTTAATATTAAATACTTCATAAGAAAATCAATCCCCTCCTGAAAGCATCAGTGTGTCTGTGTCTTCTGTAAATAGTTCTAAGTCTTTGAGACCATATGTCATTTTTTCAGTCTGGTTGTAGTTCCTGAACAAACTCTGAACCATGCTTGACACATTTCGTGAGGTTTGAGAATAACTTGGATCAGTTCAAATGTAAAAAGGATAAGAACAAGGAAAGAAAGACTAACAAATGTCCAACAGATGTAATTGCTTCCTCAATTTCTAATTGGGTGCTTTAGTCAATATTTTCCTAGGATCCTGAATAAATAGAATAAAGGGAAATATAAAAAGGAAAATATTAAGTTTTTTTTAGACATTAAGAACTTAAACTATTTCATAAAGTAGAACCTCTTAAAGCTATTTCTTATACATTCTTCATTATTCAATCCAGAGACAACACCCAGAAGAACTATGTTACACAGATCTTGTATGGACAACCCTTTTGGTAAGATTTCATAGGTGCAGAATTCCTATCCTGCCTAGATGACACTATCTATCAGGAGGTGTCCTGGTCCCCTGTGTGTTACAATATTTCTATATTCTCTCCCACAATATTCTTTAAACATTAGCATTAGGTGTAGGGCTTTCATAATAGATGTGCTGATTGGGGTTGAACACCCCTTCATCACTTACTTTCAGTGGTTTGAATAGCTGTAGGTCTATATAATACACTGCTGTAAAATGAAGCTTCTTTGTTGAGAGATGAGAGCCACATTTATCTATGAGTATAAGGGCAAGTATTTGGAGTACAGTTAGAAATTATATTGGTTTAGGAAAATGGTAGATTTAACATTGTCGCTTCTCAGGGAGCTAGTTCTGGGTCTCATTTTTAGCTTCTAGCATAGTCATAGCTTCACACAAAACATTCAGAATGTTTTTATGAATGAATTACTAATATAAGTACTTTTCAAAATAATATTTTCTTTAGTGGGTAACAAGTCATGTGCAAAATATTTGACATTGATATTTTGGTAGCATTCCCATAGAGAGATCAAGAATCATTTAGTAGTCTGTAATTCTACTATTCAACCATAATTATTGTTAACAGTTTTGAGTATATTTTCACAATTTAAAGTATGATATGTTTATGTGTTTATTTTTTGGCAGTGGTGGGGGGTGTTACTGTCAAAACACCACTGTGATAGAGAAATTTTTACAAGGCTCGACCCTTAGATAAAGAGCTATAGGAAAGCATTAGCTACTGAAAGAAAGAAAAAAGATGAATCTTCTTGGGGTCAAAACCTCTGAAAAATTATCTAATCCCAGGTGGTCAATCCTAAACTTAAGTACAATAAATAAGCTTACTAGGTTGTGGTGTGTGTGTGTGTGTGTGTGTGTGTGTGTGCGCGCGCACATGGATGCACATGCATGTATGTATATTTGATGTTGGAGGGAGGGCTTTATTTTATGGTGACCAAATTTAATGACTCCTTTTAATTGTTAAACCTTCTCATGGTGTATAAAAGAAAATTTCCTACCTTAGGTTCTTAAAGCATTCTCCTGTTTATTCTTCTATTTATCTTCTAAAATCTGTAGAATGTGACTGGTTCGTATTTAAGTCTTTTGTTTATATTGATTTAATTTTGGTTTATGATATGTACCACATCTGATTTTAATATTCCTGCAGTTGACAAGCTGTCCAAAGTTGCCTCTTGGAAAAGACATTGTTGGAGAAAGCCTGTTGACTATTGCACTGCCAGCTCAGCCAGGCTCAGGTGGCTTTATACCTGTGTGTTTATGTTTCCAAGAATCATTTCAGGAGGAGGAGTTCTCTCATTATTCCTGCAGCTCACTTAGTTTGGGCTAAGCATTATGAAAAGAAAAAAAACTTTGTATGCTTTTATTGAGTCTCGTATAATTTTGTTGAATCTTTGGGGCACTATTCATTATATCTCCATTTTACTGATAGGTAAATCAAACCACAAATGCATCATAATGATTATCCCTATGCAAATGATCTTATTCTAAGGCATAGGGACAGAAAGTAAACTTTATGTTCAAGATGCATTTATTTTGCAAGGCATAATTTTGGTTTTAGACACCACAATGTATCCATAGAACAGAATTTACAAAATACTTTTGTTCTTTGACATTTATTTCAAATATATTTTCAGTAGGGAAATGGATAATAACATATTTTCTACTAATCTCTGTTCTGCTGTGCTGCCTAGGAAATGCTTTTAGGGAGTATTTTACCAGAACTTATACCACTAACAAGAATTATTGAGTTCACCAGCAGTAAGAAAAAAATGATATCCTAAAATTTGCAGGCAAATGGATGGATTTGGAGAATATTCTCCTGAGCGAGGTATCACAAACTCAGAGAGATAAGCAGGGGATGTACTCACTCATTAGTGGTCTCTAAACAAACAAACAAGAAAAAAGCCAAACATGCCCAAGCTGCAAACCACAACCACTGAACAGCTTGGGATCAGAAACACCCTGGACTGACTCTTTGGATCCCACTCCACCTAGAGGAACACCTGACTCACTCTTGAGGGAGGGGGGACAAAACTGGATCTGCCACGAGTGGAGACTGAACTAAGCAATACTGGGTCAGTGGGACCATGGGACTGTCTGCTGCCTGCCCATGGAGGGGATGGGGAGTTGTGGAGAAGAAAAATGACCTGATGTGGCGGGAGGGGGACCTTGAATAATGATATACAGGGATAGAAAGCGTGACTTTTTTGTTCATAATAATAATAATAATGAAAAAGTATACAGAAAAAAAAAGAATTAATGAGTTCACTGAACTGTGAAAACAGAAGCAGTTCTCTGATATAAACTCATGTACAGAATGAAGTAAAAGTACTTGTAATTAATCATAGGTATGTTACCTGGATATATATCTTTATTGTGCATGAAGGGCTATATAGTTGCAGTTTAGCCTTTTTCTATAGTTTCTGTTTCAATTGAGACAGAAATAAAGTGGGAAAAGTTTTACATTTAACTGGTGTGTGAAAACTTTACAGAACAACAGAGGATTTCTCTGATCACTTTATATATTAATTATATGACTAAAAGAAATATTATACCCTTAGGTTTGTTTCCTAGTCAGAAATTTCAATTTTTAATGACAAAAATATTCTCTGTAAGTAAATTTTAATGTAGCAATATTTTTTAAACACAAACTATATATCACTAAGTCAATTATTAGGCCATTCATATACATGTATATATATGGCCTAATTATATATGTATATATAGTGTGTATATTATATATTTATATATAAAGTCTTAATTATCATTATTTAAAGATTTGTAACATTTAAGAATCAGTCTGATCAAAATAAATAAAAAATTGTTTGAGAAAATTATGAGTCCTTAAAATGCCCCAAAGTTCAGTTATCTATACAATTTAATGATAGAATTATATTATTCTTTTGGTTAAAGTTATTTTAGAGTCTTAAGAATTAGGTTTAATTTTTCAATTGTTTTTGGAAGGATAATCTGAGTTTGGGGAAATGATAAATTTCCAAAGAGTAAAGTGGAGAGAAAAATAATTTCTTTGTGATTTTCTTGCCAGGTCCTGTATTACCTTAAATACTACCTTAGAAATGTCCTCTAAATAGATAGTGGTTTGAAACTACAAGACTGATGATGTCATTGCAGAGAACATGGAGAAGATGAAGAGTGTCTAGCTAGCCAGCATCTATGTCCTATCTATATAAAAAAAGACTGACAGAAGTTTTTGAATGCTACAATTAAATTGGTTTTATTTTCAGAAAAATATTGTTATTTTTAATTAAATACTATGTAGATAGACAATAAGCTTATTAATTTTTAATTAGTTATATATATATATATATTGTTTGGTGATTTTACATCATGCACCCCATCAACCTCAGGTATCAGGCCTCTCAGACTAATACCAACTCTTATGATCTCCCGATTTACAAAAATGCCCATTCATGCTGCTCATTTACCTACTGAAGCATAATTAAACTCCCTGTGGCCAGACCATTAAAGAAAACAAGTCTTTCCTCACTCACACTCTTGCCAGAGACCATCATTCAGAAATGAGGCACTGTGTCATTTAGTTATGTTCTAGCCTTGAGCTCTTGTATAAAATGACATTTTTTTTTTTGAAAGCCCACTAATGAGTGAGTACATCCCCTACTTATCTTTCTGGGTTTCTAATAACTTGTTCAGGAGAATATTCTGCAAATCTATTTATTTGCCTGCAAATTTTAGGATATCATCTTTTTTCTTTTTTCTTTTTTTTTCCTTCTTTATTTTGTATTTATCAAAAAACAGTAAAAAGAATTTAAAATGCGGAAAAGTTAACAATAACTATACAGAGGATAAGAATCATAAGCATGGCTTATCAAGGGTGGAAATGCAAATAAGGTTGCTACACATATATTTTCTTTGTGTTCAGCTTTCCCTCTGAATTTTTTTTTTCCCATCCCTGTATATCCTTATTCAAGGTCTCTTCCCCCTCCCACCACATCTGGTCAATCATCTTTTTTCTTACTGCTGAATAGTATTCCATTGCGTAGATGTACCATAGTTTGTTAATCCATTCTTCATTTGAGAGGCATCTAGGTTGTTTCCAGGTTCTTGCTATTACGAATAATGCTGCTATGAGCATAGTTGAACTAATACTTTTAGGGTACAAATGTGCGTCTTTAGGGTATATGCCTTAAAGTGGTATTGCTGGATCCTTGGGGAGATTGATTCCCAGTTTTCTGAGAAACCTCCATACTGCATTCCAAAGTGGGTGGACAAGTTTACACTCCCACCAACAATGGAAGAGTGATACCCTCACTCTACATCCTCTCCAGCATAGGCTGACATCTGTGTTTTTAATCTTTGCCATTTTGATAGGTGTAAGGTGGTATCTCAATGTTGTTTTGATTTACATTTCTCTGATGGTTAAGATGTTGAGTACTTTTTCATGTGTCTTTCAGCCATTTTTAATTGTTCTCCTGAGAATTCCCTTTTTAGTTCTGAACCCCTTTTTCAATTGGGTTATTTAGGGCTTTGGGCTGTAGTTTCTTGAGTTCTCTATATATTTTAGAAATCAGCCCTCTATCATTTGTAGGACTGGTGAAAATCTTTTCTCATTCTGTAGGCTGTTGTTTTGTCTTATTGACTGTGTCCTTGGCTTTACAGAAGCTTCTCAGTTTCAGGAGGTCTCACTTATTGATTGTTGTTCTTAGTGTCTGTGCTACTGGGTTATATTTAGGAAGTGGTCACCTGTGCCAATGGGTTGAAGGGTATTTCCCACTTTCTTGTCTATCAAGTTCAGTGTAGCTGGGTTTATGTTGAGGTCTTTGGTCCACTAGGATTTGAGTTTTGTGCAGGGTGACAGGCTCGGATCTATTTGCATTTTTCTACACACACGTTCAGTTATGTGAACGTCATTTGTTGAAGATACTATCTTTCTTCCATTGAATATATTTGGCCTCTGTGTCAAAAATCAGGTGTTCATAGGTCTGTGGGTGAATGTTGGGGTCTTCAGTTTGATTCCATTGATCTACAAGTCTGTTTTTATGCCAGTCCCAAGCTGCTTTTCATTACTGTAGCTCTATAGTATAATTTGAAGTTGGGGATGGTGATGCCTTCCAAGGTTCTTTTGTTGAGCAAAATTGTTTTGGCAATCCTGGTTTTCCTTTTATTCCAAATGAAATTGAGTATTGTTCTTTCAAGGTCTGTAAAATATTGTGTTGGTATTTAGATGGGAATTGCATTGAATCTGTAGTTTGCTTTTGTTAAGATAGCCGTTTTCACTATGTTGATTGTACCTATTCAGGAACATGGGAGATCTTTTCATTTTCTGATATACTCTTCAATTTCTTTCTTCAGAGATTTGAAGTTTTTGTCAAACAGATCTGATACATCTTTGGATAATGCTATTTGCAACTATTATAAAGGGTGATGATTTCCTTTTTTTCAGCCCTTTTGTCTTTAGTGTATAGGAAAGCTACTGCTTTTTAAAAATTTAATCTTGTATCCTGCTACATTGCTGAAGGTGTTTATCTGCTGTAGAAGTTCCCTGATAGAATTTTGTGGTTCACTTATGTGTACAATCATATCTTCTGCAAATAGAGATAGTTTTACTTCTTCTTTTCCATTTTGTATCTATCCCCTTAATACTTATTCTTCTCAGGAAAAATCGACCAGGACAAAATTTCAATACTGAATATCTATGCCCCTAACACATGGCACTTACATATGTAAAAGAAACACTCTGTAAGCTTAAACCTCATATCATACCTAACACACTAATAGTGGGAGACTTCAATACTCTACTTTCACCCTTGGATAGGGCAACCATACAACTCAACAGAGAAATAAGTGATCTAGCAGAAGTTATGACCCAAATGGACTTAGTAGATATATACCGAACCCTCTACCCAAACAAAAAGAAATACACATATTTCTCAGCACCCCATGGAACTTTCTCTAAAATTAACCACATACTAGATAATAAAGCAAATATCAACATTTACATAAAATGGGTATAACTCCTTTTTTCATATTAGATTACCATGGTCTAAAGTTAGAGTTCAACAACATCAAGAATCACAGAAAGCCTACCAACTCATGGAAACAAAACACCACTCAACTGAACCACCTCTGGGTCAAGGAAGAAATTAAGAAAGAAATTAAAGACTTCCTAGAATTTAATGAAAATGAATCCACGACATACCCAAACTTATGGGATACAATGAAAGCAGTCTTAAGGGGAAAATTTATAGTAATACATGCCTCATGAAAAAACTAGAGAAATCCCACACAAGAGAACTATCAACACAGCTGAAAGCCTTAGAACAATTAGAAGCAAACTCACCTAGAATGAGTAGACGGTAGGAAATAATCCAACTTAGAGCTGAAATCAACACAATTGAAACAAAACGAACAATACAAAGAATCAATGAATCAAAGAGTTGGTTGAGAAAGTCAACATGATAGATAAACCCTTATCCAAACTAACCAAAAGCAGAGAGAGAGAGCATCCAAATTAAGAGAATCAGAAATGAAAGGGGGACATAACAACAACTCCTCAGGAAATCCAGAGAATTATCAAGTCATGCTTTGAAAATCTATACTCTCCTAAAAGGGAAAACCTAAAAGAAATGGACAGACTTCTGGAAATGACCAATTACCAAAATTAAATCAAGAACAGATTAAAGTCCTGAACAGATCTATAACTCCAATGGAAAGTGAAGCTGTTATTAAAAGTCTCCTGAATAAAAAAAGCCCAGGCCCGGATGGTTTCACTGCATAATTCTACCAGGCATTCAAAGAAGAGCAAATGCCAATATTCCTCAAACTGTTCCATATAGTAGAAACTGAAGAAATATTGCCAAACTCTTTTTATGAGGCCACAATCACCCTGATACCCAAGCCACTCAAAGATACATCAGAAAAAGAGAATTACAGACCAATTTCCCTCATGAACATTGATGCAAAATTTCTCAACAAAATTCTGGCAAACCAAATCCAACAACATGTAAGAAAAAAGTCATTCACCATGATCAAGTAGGCTTCATCCCAGAAATGCAGAGATGGTTCAATATATAAAAAACTGTGAATGCCATCCTTCCTATAAACAAATTGAAGGAAAAGAAACACATAATCATCTCCTTAGATGCTGAAAAAAGCCTTTGACAAAATCCAACACTCCTTTATGATAAAAGTTGGAGAGATCAGGAATACAGGGAAAATACTTAAATATAATAAAGGCAATTTACAAAAAGCCAATGGCCAATATCAAACTAAATGCAGAAAAACTCAAAGCAATTCCACTGAAATCAGGAAATAGACATGGCTGTCCCCTTTCCCCTTATCTATTCAACATAGTTCTCAAAGTTTTAGCTAAAACAGTAATTTTTAAATTTTCATTTATGTGTGTTCATATATGTATCTGGTGACCACAGAAGGTGTTGGGTTCCATGGAGTTACAGGCAGTTGTGAACTGCCTATTGTGGGTGCTGAGCATTGAACTCGTGTTCCCTGGAAGGAGAAGCAAGTGCTTTTAACCATTGAGCCATCTCTCCGCCCCTTATTAATTCTAAATGAGTATTTGAAAATTTATTAGCATGAATTACTGATATAGTAAAGGTTAACCAATATAAATAATCCAGATAAAGAACAGATGTTTCAATCCTCAGTATTGTATAAGGCTGTGAAGGTGTCCTGAGATCCCTGAGAGTGTTAGGTTTTGATTTACTGTGGCTATAGTCCACAAAGACCTAAAGTTATTAAGGTCATGGCTGACACATTTCAATCAGAATTGTATTCATTCTTGTTTACCTTTGCTAACCATTTTCTAAACGGATCTAACATTGTGGCTTCTCAAATAGCTAGTTCTGGGTCTAATTTTTGGCATCTAGCATAGTCATAGCTTCACACAAACATTCAGAATGTTTTATGAATAAATTACTAATACAGGTATTTTTCAAAATATCACTAATGTTTTCTTTAATGGAAAGCAAGTCATGTACAAAATATTTGACATTGATATTTTGGTAGCATTTCCATAGAGAGATCAAGAATTATTTAGTGGTCTGTAATTCTACTATTCAACCATAATTATTGTTAACAGTTTTGGGTATATTCTGCCAATTTAAAGTATAATATGTTTATATGTTTATTGATTTTTTTAGCATTGGGGTGTCTCTCAAATTCCATAGTGTGCTATGGAAATTAGAAGACAACTTGTAGGACTGGGTTCTTTCCTTCCACCATATGTGTTACGGGGATAAACAATCCTGTTATTGGCTTAGTGGAAAATATCCCTTTTGGCTGAGCCTTCTCATTAGCCCCTAAAATATAATTTCTAAGTATTATCTTATGTTTTAAAGATTTTTTAAAAAATCAGGATTATTTAGTCATATGGCATATCTACCAGTGAGTAGTTTATTTGCACCTCATTACATTCCAAGTTGCTTTGACTTTTTGGCAGATATCAGTGAACACAATACTAGACTGCCTTGGGGTAGAAATGATAGGCTTAACATTTATCAACTTATGTTCGACAAATTACCACATATATGTAAATGGTCTGAATTGCTTTAACATTGATAAAACAAGCAGATATTATTTTTATGCTTGTTTTATCAATGTTAAAGCAATTAACATTAATTTTAAAATATTGTCTATGAGAAAAATGATATGTAAATGCAGTGTATAAGTCAAAAGAAATTTCAGGAAACTTATTATTTTCTTAGAAAATAACAAAAGCAAGATTTTTCCTTCGGCTTTAGTATCAGGAGGTGATTCAACTGGATTTTAAAATTTGAGATATCAGTTGAAAAGTAGTTTACCTCACTTATAATTAATGAAATATGAATTAAAATATCAAAATAATAGATTTCCTTAGCTTTCAATGTGGCAGGAATTAAGTCCTGGTATAATATGCACTGTACTAGACGTTGTTAGAATGTAAACAACTATTAGAAGGCAATATGGTAACAGCTAGGAATGTTAAAAGGCTTTCATTCTGTTATTTGGGAGATTCCTTTGCTAATTACACACTTCTAAAACTTTCCAAAATATCCATACTGAGATGTTGTGTTATTGAAATGATGAAACTTGAATACATCCTTTCCATCCATGACTAGGATGAGATAATTAAATCAGATAAAGCCATTAAAAAGTGACTGAAGTAAAAATGTACAGACTGATATTAAACTATCTCTAGACATGCAAGTGAGATGCAACAGCTTCCTGGACTTTCTGTGCTTCCATCACTTTTGGAAGAATAAATAAGAAGCTGTTACCAATGTTTACATCAGAAGGGTTTGCTGTAGGTTAGGGTGAGGAAAAAGGGGGCAAACACTTTTTATTTTTGTATATAAAGAATTTGTGACATCTGGTCAGCCAAGGTTAAAGAACTAGTTGGGATTAAGAGGGGACCAGCACCTGGCAGTGGTAGTGCATTCCTTTGAATTTTTTTTTATAATTTATGTGCATTGATGTTTTGCCTGTTTATATATTTGTATGAGGGTATTGAGTATCCTGGAACTGGAGTTACAGACAGTTGTGACCTGCCATGTGGGTGCTGGGAATTGAACCCTGGTCCTCTGGAAGAGCAGCCAGTGCTCTTACTACTGAGTCATCTCTCCAGCCTCTTGACTTTTTCTTTTAGGAAAAAATAATTGTGTATTGCTTCTATAATTTAAACTGTTTTAATACAGGGTCAAAATTGCGTAACATTTGATCTAGAAATGTGACCTTTTGGTAATAATGTTCTAGAGATATATATGTATACATAGCTTTGCTTTTAAGATTCATCTCTTTATAATTTATTATTAATTATTATTGATACTGATTAATTATAAAGAAGTAGGAGTGATACAAATGATAAACCTTAGAAGACAGATAAATTATAGTTCACAATTAAAATAATGTTGTGACAGAATATTCCTAATAAATTATTAGGCAGTACCCTTAAAGACCTATGACTTTATAATCTAGAATGAAATATATTGAAATATGATGGAAAGCAGTTAATAGGTGATTGGTCCTAACCATCTCTAATAAGCTATTGGCTTCTGAAGGGCTCTGCAGGAGGAGAAAGGCACTCATTTTCTTTAGTTTTGTCCCCAGTGAAGAGCACACTTTTCAACTGACACCTGTGCTATATTCTCTTTAAAAAATACCTCTCCCATACACCTCTTCCTGTCATCTTACAGAATTTCTAATCAGCTTTTAAAAGAAGCCTCATATCATACACACACACACACATACACACACACAAACATACACACACATACACACAGACACACACACCGACACATACACGCAGACATACACACACCGACACATACACGCAGACATACACACACACCACACACACAGACATGCACACAGACATACACACATACACATAGACACATACACCACACACATACACACAGACATTCACACACAATAAATAAATAAACAAATACATAAAGTTATCTAAAGTGGAAACCTAAAAAGATATTTCTGTTTAAATTAGTCAGTTTCCTCTTAATGTAATTACAATAATACATTCCACATTTTTTTTCCAGAATAGAAAGATGGCTCTATTGATAAAGCTACACAAACATGAGGCTCTGAGTTTGTTTGATTTTATGGGTTTTTTTCCATTGGTTTTGTTGGTTTGTTTTTGTTTTGTTTTGATACATTCCACATTTTTTTTGGTAAAATTTTGCTTCATAATTCAATATTTCAATATAATATTTGAAGATATGTAATAGAACTTCTACATAATTGATGTACTCTAAGACCTGTCCATATATTAGTCTACTTCTTTCATAAAATATTTTAATGAAGCATTTGAAAGGATTTTCTGATGTACCCATACTTGTATCAGTAACCAATGATA
Organism: Sigmodon hispidus; assembly: GCA_004025045.1. NCBI lineage: Eukaryota > Metazoa > Chordata > Mammalia > Rodentia > Cricetidae > Sigmodon > Sigmodon hispidus. The sequence continues at coordinate 71,372 of PVIH01008382.1, read as the reverse complement.
AACATTTTAATATTTTATATAGTTTGCAAATATTTTGTTTTGATTAGGTGGGCATTTTATAACTATTTTCTTTATTTTGGCCAAGTAGACAAAGCTTGAAAAAGTGGTCTGTTAGCTTGTGAAACTGTCAGATACATGTGGGGGAAAACATAAAGATATGGTGTAAAACACACATTGTTGCCTGAGTCTCCCTGGCCACTGAATTGCGGTCTTCTTGCCATGATGGAACAGTTATCAATTTGAGATAGCCATTAGCCCAACATCACTGAGCACTCAGAAGGTAAGTGCACCAAATATTAGAATATCTTTGTAGTAGGCTGAACAGAATTCATTCCCTCAAATGCCAATGTTTTAAGGTAAATACTTCATCCTCACTGCCTCCTTCTCCAACCTCAAAATGTGCTTTTTAAAAACAAATTAAAGCTCTGGGGATCAGTCAGCATTTCTTTGTTCATATATATATATATATATATATATATATATATATGTTTTTTTCTATTTATCCCCCCTCTCTCCTTTATGAGCAATATACCTGTCCATTTATAACTACTTAAAAACAATATGATTTGAGACTGATGAGGCTCTGTGGATGAGAGAGCTGGCTGAGCAAACATGATCTCCTGAGTTAGAACCCTAGTACTCACATAAAAACCTGGCATAGCTCTCCATGGCTGCAACCACAGTCTTGGAGGATGGAGACAGGCAGATCTTAGGAGCTCTCTAGCAGCCAGTTTAGTAGAAATGGCAAATATTTGTTATAAATCCTGTCTATAAGGAATAAGGTGAACAGTAGAGGAAGATACCCAACATCCCCCCGACTTTCATATCCATAGATCCATGTGTATGCTCTTCTCTACGCACACACACACACACACACACACACACACACACACACATGAGAGAGAGAGAGAGAGAGAGAGAGAGAGAGAGAGAGGAAAATGCAAGTTAGGAATCCTAAACACCCAACCCACACCCCACATACTGCCTTAGTATCTAATTCCAGCACTCAAATGCTTTTTTGTGGCACAAGAGTGAAGTTAAGACAATTTTTTGGATTCTGTCACTTTCATCTTATTTTATAAACCACATGCATATATATTTCTATATACATACATGAGCAATAGATACTGTATATGTAGAAGTTAAAAAGTAAATAAAGAAGGAAATAAAAATTCACATTTAAGAATAGCATTTAGTTGATATTGTCTACATATACAGTCCTTAGCCATTGAGAGTGGGTTTATACTTTAATAAGAAGCTGTAGTAGAAGTTCCCAACCTAGCTCCTAGATCCAGACCAGAAGTCCCAAATAATCACACAAAGTCTTATATTCATTACATGCTGTTTAGCTTATGGCTTCTGCTCATTATCAGTGAGCTCTTACAACTTAACCCATTTCTATTAATCTACTTCTTGCCACATCATGGCTAGTAGCTTTACCTGTGTTCCTTTACATCTTGCTCTCTTGAGGGGTAGCTTTTGCAGAGTCTGTCTCTGACTCCACCCTCCTTCCCCTTTATCTATGCTCGGATTTCCCTCCTGTTTCTAAGATGCCTTGCCATAGGCCAAAGCAGTTCCTTTATTAACCTGTAATAAAGCATATTCATGGCATACAGAAAGACAGTCTACATCAAGAAGCAGTTTTAGGTTTTCAGAGTTTGACTGTTATTTCCATCTAAAAATATCCTAGATTGACAGCTTTAAATGCAAACAGTGTTGTTCACAGTAATTTGGTGCTTTTGTACTGAAAGTTTTTATTCTGAATTTAATCATTGTCCCCAAGGCATGCAGAACCTTTGTATAGTTCTCTGTTACTTTGAGCCATGCAGAGCTAAGTTTGACAGTTTCTGTATGGTACTTCATACTTTGGAGAAAATGTGGCAATGAGGAAGGCTTATTGTGCACTTTCTAAATTGAAACAGAAAGTGGTGCTGGCAGCTGTCTGGCTATGTAACATCTGTGCAGGTACGTTAAGACCTCAGCTTTATGCTGTTGAGTATTGGGATGATGCTTGTGTGGCCTTTCTCATTTACATTGTAATAAACCAGCAGGAGAAACCCCTGTTGGTCTATCTGGGGTGAAGATGACACTGACCTCCCTTTTCAGATGTCTGCCTCAGATGTTTGGATATTTGTAGTGCACATCATTTGGACTCAAATGACTTTATTTTACCTTTTTAACTTTTCATGATGGAAGCTGAGAAATCTAAGAGAAATAGCTAGTTCTTGACAGTTGTGCAAGCTCAGAGACCTAGCCACTGATGCTTTGTTCTTTTAGTTGTGGATACTGAAGTTAAAAAAGGTGCTAGAGTGACAGAGATGGGCAGGGGAGTGATGGAAGGAATTTTAGTCACTTGATGAGCTATGTTTTTGGTCAGTTTTTATCTCAACTTGACATATACCAGAGTCATTTGTGAAGAGAGAAGTCTAGTTGATAAACTGTTCCTGGAATATTGATCTGTGGGCAAGCTTGTGTGTATTTTCTTGATGATGGTTGTTGTGTGTGTGGAGGGGAGCTCATAGTGAGTGGTTCCATCCCTAGGCTGATGATCGTGGAAACTGTAAGAAAGCAGACTGTAAGAACAAGCTAGTAAATACTATTTTCCCATGTCCTCTATATCAGTTCTTGTTTCCAAGTTCCTGCTCTGACTTCTTTAAATGATAAACTCCAAGATGAAACAAACTCCTCCCCAAGTTGATTTTGGTCATAGTATTTTATCACAGCAATAGAAACCCAAGCTAAGACAGGATCCCTTTCATATTTCAATCCTATGGCCATGGAAAGTACTAACACAGCTTCTGCCATGAGCACTATGTATTGATTGTGACTCAAAAAAACCCAAACAGAACACTGAAGGATTAATCAGTGGTGTAGACATCTGTACCTTCATGCCCTGTAAGTGTGAACTGATCTTTAAGGGAACAAGAAAGTGCTAAGAATAAGGAATATATGATTGTAATTTATATTTTTAATTTTCTGCAGAAAATGGATCTCACATAGTACAAACTAGAATATGTATCTTACAAATCAAAATTCAAATGTACCCAGGAAACTGCAATTTGCATTTGTAATGTGAATTTTTACAACTCCTTAGACATTATAATATTGATTCTGCTTGGGGGAATATGTAGTGATGTTAAGAAAAAGCAGAAAATATTGAGTCTATTTTATGATGTGACTGAAGTTTAGTATTGTTTTTTAACTTTAAAAAAGCAGAAAAAAATCTGTTCTCATAATGGTGATAAATCAAAAGGGAAACTTTTTTTAAAATACATATTTCTGCAGAAATGTGTGCTTTTAGAGTGTTTGTTGCTGTTGTTACATGGGGAAACAGTAAAGAGCCCTGTGTCCAGCAGTAATGGGAGGAAGGCTTGATAGGTTTAGCCACAGAGGCAATGGGCAGAGGGAAAGGTCTGTGAGGCAGAACCAGATCTTTTGGGAGAGGATGCAGGAAAGACAAGGGCATGTAAGACAATAGAACAGTGTAGGTGTCTTCCACAGGAGATGCCATAAGGAGCCATGAGGGTGTTCTGAGAATAGGCAGCAATCAGATATTGTGAACTACTGAAATCTGGGAGAGGATCAAGATCTGGGTTTGGGGTGTGTGATAAGCAAAAAGCTCAGGATGTACAGAGCTTGCTTTGCAAGCACAGGAACCTGAGCTCAGTACCCAGAACCCACATCAAAGCCATACACAGAGACATATACCCGTAACCCAGCAACAGGATGGGGGAAGGTAGACAGGAGGACCCCAGGGGTTTGCTGACAAGCCAGTCTAGTCAATTTGTTTCAGTGAGAGACACTAGACACTGTCTCACAAAAGAATGTGGAAAATGATAATGAAAGACACTCGAAAAATCCATTCTGACCTCCACACATACTAATAAGTATACCAGTGCATACCACCACTCATAAACATGCACAAAGATATGAAAACACATGCACACATGTAGACACATTTTTTAAAATATCTGGGTTCTGAGCTGGGAAGTAATTTCCCAATTACATACACAGTAAAATCAAAATTTTTATTGAAATCTAGGTAGCATTACCCCTTAAGCATCGTTTCTCTGTGTTGAGGTTTTTCAATGTATCCATCAAATTTATCTGCTGTGTTTTCTATACTGGGGCCTCTCCATTTGTTATTTTTTATTTCCAAGAATTTTTGTCTCCATATCACACTTCACTCACTGTATTTTAACTTTTCTGCCTTCTTACCTCTCAAATCTCAGCATAAGTATCACCATCTTCATGGTAGCTTTTTCTGACTGAATTCATAGAAGTACCATGAGCTGATTCTTATTGAACTCTGTACATGGTCTTCATATTGCCTTTTACAATTTGGGATTATTTATATGGGTGATTGTCTATGCTTCTGTGATGTTTTATATTGTTAATTTGATTTGATCTAGGACCACCTAGGAGACTGGCCTCTGGGCAAATCTGAATGGGATTATCTAGATTGGTTATATAAGTGGGAAGCCCTATACAATGTGGGATCTTGGACTAAATACAAAGCAGGAAGCAAACTGAGCCCTAGCATTCACCTCTGCTTGCTTCCTGATTATGGATGCAATGTGATGGCTACCGCTACTGGTTCCTTTTGTCATGAATTCACAACCATGATGGACCAGATCCTGGAAACCCTCCTCCTTAAATTGCTTTTGTCAGTGTATTTTGTGTCAATGTATTTGGACTCAGTTCTCTTTTAGGAAACTTCTTGAAACTCTTCTTAGTTCATGTGGTATCTTTCCTCCTGCTCTGTCATTTTCCCATATCAACAAACGAGCTATTTTTCAAATCTCTAATGCTTACCAAAATACTGGTAAATAAAAGAAACCATAAGGTATCCTACTTTTCAATTATGATTGAGTCCATAGGCTTGTTATTATCTTCTCTGTTTTGGCTTTCTGCCTAAATTATAAATTACCAAGGGCAAAGATGGAGTTGGTGCCAAGGCTCTCTGTGTCTTCTGCCTTGTCCTGTGAAATCCACTAGGAGAAGATGCTTTATCAATATCAGTTGCAGAATTCTTCACTTAATTCTGTGGGAAGGTAGAGTGGACCACTAAGCAAAGAACAAGGGCACTGATATCCTTACTCCAACCTATGTACACTTGGTAGAGCCTAGTAATCAATCAAGGCACTTCTCTTTCCTGATTATTTCTGAACACAGTATTCTGGTTGTTACTGCCAATCCATCAGTGCTGTCACATGAGATGGAACCAAGGTGAATTCTCTAGATTAAAATTCTAGTGGCCCTGACTGACTTCATACTGGCCTTTGAACCTGACCTCCATGTGGCTTTAGGTTATACAAGACCACTTAAATAGTTCAGTTTCTTACTGGAACCTGAAAAAAAAAATAGCTGAACTTGTTTCAGGTAATATGTTGAAGATTAATAAGAGAAGACATAAAAAAGTATCTGCACAGTTACTTTCCTTTATCATAAAAGAGTGGGACCAAGGGTGAGGTCAAATCTGAAGCTAAAAAGAAGAATCTTGCCAAACGAAGCTTCTGTAAGAACAGTAATTAACAGTAATTAATATTCCATCGAGCCCTGTTCTAACTGCTCTAAATGTATTATTTTGTTCTCAAAACACACACGTGACCTGGGTATTGGTGTCACTCTGGGACACAAAAAGGTTAAATATTAACCTGCCAAATCATGTACCAGAAAATGATGCAGTAGAAACGATGACAAGTGGAGAGAGCTTGCCTGGTAAACTAGGGACCCAGAGGTAGCCATCCTGGGTGATCGGAGTGCTACTGACACAAGACCTCTGACAAGGACTAGGGCTGGCGTTAGGGGACCCTGTGGACAAAGAGGGAGGAAGGGGGATGCCAGAACCTCAGTCCACTTCCTTCTTCGGCATTTTGCTAGTGGTTTCTCAGGAAGCAGGAAGGTAAGGGAGTCAGCTAATGGCGTGCACACAGGTCAGCCTAAGGGTCTGAATAGAGTGAAAGGTTGATATGAAGGCAAGAAGCTGTGGAACTTGACCTGGTTCCAGGATGGAATCTATCAGGGCCTGTACATGTCTGACCCACTACCTGGTATTTAACTGTGCTGGCCCCAGTTTAATGAAGACTTGAATGGCCTGTGAGAGGTTACTCTTTCTCCAGAACTCATTGAAGAGCACAGCAGGGGAAAGCTGCTGAATACAGGTTTCTACAGGAGGAGACCTGAGGGCTGTTTTGAATGGTCTGGCTTGATTAACTACTTGGTACTTCTGAGAAGCGGTGGAGAGGCTCTTCTTTTATGTTGCAAACTCTTGTAGTTCATTGTATTTCCCAACTAGGCTGAGCTCTGGACCACTGCTGGGGACGGCTCTCCAGATACCTTCAGCATTGCACCCAGGGGCCAGCCTTCTTGTGCTGGACTCTGCTGCTGTCTAATCTCATTCTGCCCAGTTGCAACACTGGAAAGACTTTCATTTCCAACATAATTTCCACAGCAAAGCCTCATGCAACTAAGGGGCCTGCTCACTCCTGGGGGATAATGTATGGGAAAGAGGCAGCCTTCCATTTACATCTATCTGTATTCACAGGCTTAGTCACACAGAGCTTCACCAAGTTGCATACATTTAGTGAGAGGGTGGCTGTGATCAATGTGGAAATGTCACCTGATTTAAATGACACAATTATTTATTGAGTGCCCACCAGGGGCCAAATGCCTGGGTATAGGGATGAGAGAAGCAGATGTGGGCACATAATGCTTTTCAAGTTTTACTTTCAGAAGTGCAAATTGCCAGTTAAAATTTGTGTGTTTTCCCGTTAGGGAATATGGGAGGACAAGGAATTGAGAGTAAAAAAATACAGACACACACACAAAACATATTGTATAATAGTCCCTCCCCCCCCACCTCTTTTTAAAGCAACCATTGCTTACAACCTGCTGGTGAAATGTGTGCATAGACCATATGGCTGATGTGTGCTAAGGCATATAACTTGGATGTAAACTTAGCTACATCCTGTCTTAATGAAAAAGACTTCTCGCTTTCTTTCTAGTCATAAAATTCTTTCACATTCAGCCAGCAGTTGCAATAACAACAATGATAATAATAAGTCACTCTAGTAAGGATGATCACTTAATGCTCAGTTGTGAATCAGTCTCACTACTTAACTATGACTCTTAGATTCTGTTCAAGCTTCTCAAAAGTTTCCAAAAATAAATATAGAGGAAGATCCTATAGAATCACAAACCTTTGTGATTCTCTCGAAGTCACTACAGATCCAAAAGTGGCCCTGTGACCAGATGTCAGTATCTTCTAGAATCTAGATCTGGATAGGATAATATAAGATCAGAACATACTTACTGTCTTTAATGTACATGTGCTAGCTAGTTTTAAAGCCAATCTGACATAAACTGAAGCCATCAGAGAGTAGGGAACCTCAATTGAGGAAATGTGTCCGTAAGATCAACCTGTAGGCAAGCCTACGGTGCATTTCGGAGTTAGTGATTGATGTGGGAGGCCACAGCTTATTACAGGTGATACCACCTTGGACTGGTGGTCCTGAGAAATCAGGCTGAACAAGCCATGAGGAGCAAGCCAGTAACCAGCACCCTTTATAGCCTCTGCTTCAACTCCATTTCAGCTCTTTCCCTGACTGCCTCGACATAAATTGTGACATAGAATAATATGAGAAGCTGCTATTGATGTTAGAGGAAGGATGTGGAGCTCAGGGCTCAGCAGATGGGACATTTAATATGGGGCTTCCCTTGCAAGAGTGACTGGAGTTTGTATGTTTAGTACCTACACAAAGGGCTGAATGTGGTGATTTGCATTTATAATCCCAGTGGGGAGGAGACAGGAGTGATCTGGGGCTCATCAGCCAGCTAGTCTAGGCAAATCAGTTTGCTCTGGATTCAGGGATTCTCCTTGTCTCAAAAATTCAGGTGGGGAATGATGAAACAAGACAGCTGACATTTACCCTCTCTTTTACAAGCTCATGCTTGTGAAGACAACACGCATATACTGCAAACTCACAGAATCATGGGTCATGCTATAGTTTCTGCTAAAGGATTTCTGTTTGAACTTATAGGAATTGGGGATCCATTAAATCCTCCTTCCTTCCTTCCTTCCTCCCTCCCTTCCTTCCTTCCTTCTGTCCTTCCTTCCTTCCTTCCCTCCCTCCCTCCTTTTAAAACATACCAGTGCCATGGTCAGATAGGCTGTTCTCCCTGCTTCTCCTTATCCCTGCAGTCCTAATTAATTGCCTTTTGTTCTTATGTCCTCACAGCTTAGCTCTTATGACATGATGACTTAAATGTTTTCTTTCAACAACTCTTTTTATTTTCCAATTATTGAAAGGTATTGAAAGCAAGTCCTGTGCTTTAATCTTTGATGCCTTCAAAGCAAGGGCATCATATATAAAGTACATATTTGCATAGGATGATTATTTCTGGAAATTCTTGGGTTTACACTCAGGGAATAAGTTACTTTTCTTCTGGACTGGAGTTGGATGCCTGGGCATGGGTCAGACATAGTTGGGCATGGATCACTAGAAGTGTTCTTAGAAATATATTTTTTAAATAAACTGTTTACATCATTTTGCCTCTTCCACTTACTCCTTCTAACCTTCCCATATACTCTCTTGCTCTTTCTCAAATTCATTGCCTCTTTTATTTTGAGAGAGAGAGAGTTCATAACTATATGTATGCAACCTGTTCCGTTCAATGTTAATTGTATGTGTATAATTTCAGGGCTGGCCACTGGAGGATTTTTCTGAGATTCCCTTTTCTTTCTCACACTTCTACAATCAGGCAGTGTTTGGAGCCATAATAATCAGCATATACTTAGGAAATAAAAGGTGGGCATCCTTTCTTTGAAGAATGATTTTTGAGTAGAGTCTTCAGAGAAGAACTTCACCTGTATTATGTGTTCTTGTGTTACAGGGAGGGCAGTGAGCATTGTGGAAGTTCACCTAGTCCCTGGAGAGGTGATTACAGCAATCTATTTTATACTGCACTTGTCCAGAGCTGAAGAGCAAACTCTGGCCATTTTGTGTGGCCGGTGGAGGGCAGCAGAGGGCTTCACAGAGTGGTCCACATTTGCCCTGGAGGCCATTAACCACCTGGAGTTATCTCTTTGTATAAGGGTGTAGAATGATAGAGAAATGCCATCAAGGCAATAGCCTCTTTGGAGGGAATTTAGGCTCTGAATTTAGGTTCTTTAGGAGCTCCTAAAATAGGTTAAAGGCTTAAAAATAGGTTGAAGATCCTAATCCCAGTGCCATGATGTCTCAGTGAGGAAATATTATAGATTCCATTACTATCAGGCAAGCACCCTAACACCAAGGCACATCACTAGCCGTAGACATATTCTTATTGTCCAGAGCCTCATATCTTGGCAAGTGATCTTTCTAAAGGGCTTTTCCTCTTCTTCTCATAGTCAGTTAGCCACAGAACTTGGTGAATGACTAGGGGGTGACATTAATGTAATGTGAGTGCTGTCACCCATCCATACCAACACCTTTCATTTTTTACTGGAATGAATAAAATTGTAGCATATTTTTCTTTCCTCCCAAAGATGGAAGTGTGGATTCACACTCATCGATTATAAGTACTTACAAATCCACTCTCATCACTTGTGAATACTCAGTTCAACCTCTACCCACTTGCCTTCAGGATCTCTTTACCCTACAAGAGTAATTGATGTCTAACTGATTTTATTTGTCAATTTGACACAGGCTAGATTCATCTGAGGAATGGTGACAACAACTGGGAAAATGCCTTCATAAGATTAGCACAGATTAGCCAGTAGAGAAGATGTGGGGACATTTTGTTAATTACTGATTAATGTGTCAGGACCCAACTCATTATGAGTTCCACCCTGGGCAGGTCATCCTGGCTGCTATAAGTGAACAGGTTGAAAAAACAATGAGGAGTATACAGCCTATCTCCATGGTTTCTGCTTCACTTCCTGCCTTCAGGTTCCTGTACAAATTGTGCCCTGAATCCCCTCAGTGATGGAGTATGACAAAAGAGCTTTAAGCTAAAATAAATTCTTTCTTCCCCAAGTTACTTTTAGTCACAGTGTTTTATCACAGCAATAGAAATCCTGACAAAGCCAGTGATGAGGCCAATTCTATGGGGCCCTGACTATTTTGACATAGTCAAGATAAATGACTTTTTTATTTTACCTCCACAACATCTTTAGCATTTAGTATATTGGTATTATTATTATTATTATTATTATTATTATTAACTTTTTCTTTTTTTGGTGACTTAAAAGACAGAATTAGAACCCATCAGTGGGGAACTGGTGCAGAGAAGCAAATTATAGCCCAATTTAAAGAAGCGCTTCCTAAAAGTTAAGCCTTCCCAAAGGTAAATGGACCTGAACTGAAAGTGAGTGCCCTGTCATGGGAATCAGGTAGAGAGGAAGGTTAGCTCTCTCACCAAGGACACTTTCTGATGACCACAGCCTTTGCATTCCGAGCTTCTTTTATCTTTCAGGACACATAATAATTACTGGCTTCTCGAATGGATTTCTAACCAATTCCTATTAGTACATGGGACTTTAGCCAGCGGGATATTGCAATGCATTTAAAATGTGGTATCTAATGTTATACTAGACAAAGAATAAATTAGCATTTATTGATCTGCTATGTATCAGATACTCTGCCAAGTACTTATATCCATTATTGCTCACAGCAACTTTGCTAAAGGTCTATTCCTTTCACTCAGCACATGGGAAACTGAGACTCACATGTTTTAAATCAGTCGTTTCAAAGACAAATTATAGCAGAGTTGAAGTCTACAGCCAGATTGGTGTGGAGATCTATCTTTTTGGCACATCAGGGCAATGTTCTCTAAGATAAAGAGGCTCTGCTTACCAGCCAGCGCTCTGCCCATCTACCAGCATCACCATGCATTTTAGTCACAGGGAACATTTATAATGGTAATGCATCATCAAGAAGCAGTTTGTAATTTTTTATTCATGGCTGCAGGGTGAACCTCACTCAGCTTCATTTTATATTTGCTGTGAAACATGTGTTCAGTCAGTCATTCTCACTCTAGGTTTCAGCAGATGGGGTATCTGTGCTGCTTGGAGAAGGTGAAAAATAACTGACCATCTTAGCTTTGTAAGACTCACAGGGACTTATTTTATAGCCAGTTACACTCATGAGCCAGTTATGCTCATGAGCATAGTGAGAAGCGATTTCCCCTTGAGTTGCTGATGACCCAGTTTCTCGCCTTTCCTTTAGACATGGACGAGGAAGGACATTTGGGGACTGGTTAAAATATGGCCTGGACAGTAAGATTACATGATCCCATCAATTTGAAAAACTAAGAGGTCAGAGTCACCTGAAAGAATATGAATATAGCATTTCCCACTACTATCTGGAAATCTGGAATCTAACAGCCTCCTGATATTTGTTTCCTCTATATGGAAACAGACATTGAAACTTGCTTTGTATTTACTTATTTTCCAGGTCATTTCTTGCAATTTTCTTTGAATGTGTTTGGAGGGACTTTGTTGGTGTAGAATCTGAGCCATAACAAAGAAGCAAGCCTGGCACTCTTCCCTGATCTGTCACGTAGGCTAATCTCACCCAAGAACACAACCATACATCATAGAAATACTCACCCTTTCCAGGCATTTAAAAAACCCATTCATCTTTCCCTTTGTTTCCTAGAAACTGATGTTGTCTACAAATATTGCCTTTAATAATATCACTAGCAAACAATTAATTGCATTGCTATGTGCCTAGATTTTTATCTCATGAGACCTCTGATGACTCTCATTTTCCAAAGATGGAAATTACCTTGAGCTTACATTTTTTTTTACAAATGAAGGAAAGTATGTTAAATTAAAAAAAATTCTGACCAGCATTGAAATAGATAATTAACTTAAAACAAACATATCAAAAACAGTTTCAAAGAAATGCATTCTACAAGGTATTTCTCTAGTCATATCTTAGTTTACTCTAGGGTTCAATCTAGCAGCTCACCAAAATAAAAATCCACTTAACTAAATTTATACTGAAAAGGGATTTCTATGAAGAATACCCTGTTCTAATACAGATTGAGCAAAAACCCCACTGGCATCACTGCTCTTTGAAAATTGCTTGTAGCACCATCAACCTAACCTTGTCTACTAGCTAGCACCTAGTGCTTGGTTACCCCAAACTCCCTTGTCTTCCAGTTCCATGGAGAGGAGTTAGAACCATGATCCATCCACATGTGTTTTCACAATTGCAAATTGCTGCCTTAGAAATCTGGTGTTTGGGGCCTCATAAGGCACTCTTTCCTTATGCCTAAATTTATTATCAACATGGAAGATTCATCTGCCAAAGAATCAATAATAGTCCTGAAGCTTTGAAAAGATTTTACTGTAGCCCACTAAAGGTCAATCAATATGCCTTTTTGTTTCCCAGATAACAAAATAGGTTTCATGCTCTAAATTGAGACAAAACATTAGTATGAAAGTTAGCCCAAATTGGGAACTTTGAAGTACCTGCATTAGTCAGCATTTTGTAATGCTAATCAAATACCCAAAGCAGGCTAATAAGAAAGAGCTTTATTTATCTTATAGTTTGGAAAGGTGAAAGCTGAGAGAACATTGTATCACTGACAGTAAAGGTCCCTCTCTGTATCTCTTTGTGGGGACTGTCTGGGAGTCCATGCATGAGTGAGCAGTTGTTGCGCGTCACCTCGTCCCACAAGGAACACGCAACACCGGATCCTTCTCTTTGCAGTTTATTCGGGCCTTTAATTATCTTCTTGTCTCTCACTCACTCACTCTCACTCTCACTCTCAGATATATGATGAACGAGCCTGGGGGGAAGTCCACTTGTGGCTAAATACCCTCTGGGCTTCCAATCCCAGTAAGCCATGTAGACATTGCCCATAGGTCCCGAGGCACCGGAAGCAAGTCACCATCCTTGCCTACAGCCAATAAGGAGTTGTTTACTCCCGAGAGCACTCACCATCGAGAAAGGTGGAAGGCGGAAACCAGCGCCACCTTTAGGGCGTGGTACAATGCAGCTCCCTACAGATCCCAGTTCTTTATTAAAAAAAAAAAAAGCAGGCAGAAGCAGAGGTCTAGTCTATGAAGCACAAAAGGAACATGTACAGGTATCGCTCCAGGTGTCATCCACCCAGACAATCCCTGACCCGTCCAACACCCTTTTCACAGAGGCAGGCAGTTGGGTGTCAACCTGCGTGCAACCAGACATACTCCTCATGAGTTCCCATAAGCCAGAGTACTCATGTGCAGTGCTAAGCCTCGCATCCTGCAAAACATTCTTAAGGCTTCTCCTTTAAGGGGGCCAAGCAAACTTAGGGGGACTGACCAACTGCAATGGCTGAAAATGCATGGACAACCGTGGCTGCATCGTGACACTGAAGGAACCTAACATGGCAAATGCACCACAGGCAAACTAGGAATATCAGCACCATCAGGCTTGCCAGAGCTCCCATTCCCACCCACTCTTTCTGGTGATCCACAGTGACAGAGAACCAGGACGCCAGTCCTTCTGCCAGGTCCAGCATCCACTCCGGTAGAATTCATGATCACCATGGTCACTCTCAGCTGGGCCTTCAAGTTTTCAAATTCACCAATCCAGTTTCCTAAAAGATAACTTGACAACTGTTTAGACAGATTTGCAGCATGAATAAAGTTCTGATATTGTACACTAGTCCCACATAATTCTGGAAACTTCCATTCACAGCCAAGCTAGGTCAGCTGCCAAAGAGTATCAATCTACTCTTGGACCAGGTCGATCCTTTGATTAATAACCATCAAGCCCTTTTTTTAACTGGGCAATAAGATTCTTTTGTATGTCTAGAGCCTATACTACATTAGCCAAGACCGCATTCAAAGTCTGCGCAGTCTGCACAATACGGCTCATGGCTCCTATGGCAGCCAATGAAATGGCTGCGATTATGGCAAGCACTTATCTGCACCATCAGGGCCAACAACAGGAGCTTCTGCATCGTCTGCTTCCTCCCCGGCCTCATTTACTTTTTCCGATTGAATCTTCCTAGTCAGACGTTCCAGTACCCAAACTGGATCATTTCTATCCTGGGGGAAAATGCAAAGAGACCCTCTCGCCCATCTTAAAACAGGGTCTGGACCGCACCAGTGGCCTGTGAGGATGTCTTTCCATTTCACCAGTCCTTTCTGCATAGTGCCTGGATTGGCATGCCAGACTGCTGCCACAGCCCCATGAGCATCCAAATTTTAAAAATTAAGAGTGAATAGAGCTAGGGAAAGTCTTTCCTTTGGGGTACGGCCATGACCTATTCCCCCTTTTTGTTTAATAAGGCACTCCTTGAGTGTGCGGTGAGCTCTTTCCGCTATGCCTTGCCCTTGGGGATTATAGGGCAGGCCATGGACCAACTGCACTCCCATCTGTGCAAAAAAGGTTGTAAATTGATGTCCAGTATATCCTGGGCCATTATCAGTCTTAAGCTGCATTGGCTTTCCCCAGGCTGCCCATGCCTCAAGGCAGTGAGCAATAACATTACACCCTTTCTCTCCATTTAGGGCAGTGGCAGGGATAATACCAGAACAGGTGTCAACTGACACGTGCACATATTTGAGGTTGCCAAATTCAGAAAAATGTGTCACATCCATTTGCCAAACCTTAGGAAGAAGCAAACCCCGGGGGTCAATTCCCAATGACAGGGAATGCTGAAACTCCACACAATGTGAACAGTCCAAAACTATTTGCCTAGCCGCTTGCCTAGAAAACTGAAATTTACTTCGTAAAGTTCTGGCGTTAACCTGGTATAACTGATGAAATTCTGTGGCTTGCATAATGGGTGTGACAGTAAATATCCATTCTTGCCGTGTGGCGGCATCTACTAGGGCATTGCCTTTGCTCAGAAGCCCAGGTAAGCCAGTGTGGGCTCTAATGTGTTGGGGGAAAAACTTCTTAGAATGGTTCCTAATAAGATCCTGTAACTGAGAGAATAAACCTGCAACTGAACTGAAAGACTTTATAGGACTTTATAAGACTCAAGAATTTTCAAGGCATTAACAACATAAGCTGAATCAGAAATCAAATTAAATGCACAAGAAAAGGTTTTAAAAACCTCTAATACTATTTGCAGTTCTGTTATTTGAGGGGTCCCTGGAGCAAACTGACATTGGACTGGTGATTGCCCTTGGGCCATGTATGCCCCTACTCCGGTCTTAGAGCCATCTGTAAACACATTAATTGCACCAGGAATAGGTTCTATAACTGTCACCTTTGGAAAAACAACAGGATGCTCCTTAAAGAAAGTCATTAATGGGTGTTGTGGATAGTGGTTGTCTAATTCACCAGAGAAGGAGCATCGGAGTATAGCCCAGTCATCAATGGTGGCACACAGCACAGAAATTTGCACTGCAGGAAAAGGTACCATGATGCTCTCCGGGAGCAAACCAAAAAACTGTAGAGCCTGTTGAAGACCCTGCTGGGCCAACTCAGCCACAGCTGTGGGATAATGCTCGATGCTCTTATTTGGAGAAATCTTAGGGTTTATTCATAGCACAGGTCCTTGTTGCCACAGCACCCCTGTGGGTTGTCTAAAGGTGGGCAATATACATAGCAACAATTTCTGATTCTCTTGTACTCGTATCAAACATGCTTGTCTTAATCTATCTTCCACCAGCTGTAGTGCTTGATGTGCTTCCTTGGTAAAATGCCTAGGGGAATCTAGGGCAGGATCACCTTTAAGAATGTCATATAGAGATTTTTAACTCATAATTTGCCAATTTTAAAAATCCCCTAACCCAATTTATATCCCCTAATAATTTTTGATAATCGTTCAAAGTCTTTAAGTTGTCCTTTCTTATCTCTATCTTTTGGGGTTGAACTACTCGAGGAGCAATCCTTGCTCCCAAATAATCAACAATCTGAGTCAATTGTACCTTTTCAGGGGCAATAAAGAGCCCTCGGCACTGGAGTGCTTTCACCAGCACTTCATAGGGCTCTTCTACCTCACCTCTTTGTTTTCCCGCTAACAGTATTATATGTCATCCATATAATGGACACAGCGCACCTTAGGAAACGCTTCACGCACTAATTGTAGGGCATGCGCCACGTATAGCTGACACATAGTAGGGCTATTAGTCATCCCTTGAGGCAATACGACCCATTCAAATCTCTGATCAGCTCCTCATGATTACATGAGGGAAGCATGAAAGCAAATCTTTCTGTATCTTTTTTATATAAAGGTATGGAAAAGAAGCAATCTTTAATGTCTACTGCTATGATATGCCATTGTGAAGGCAAAGCCATCAACAATGGAAGCCCTCATTGTACCGGGCCCATAGGTCGCATCTGATTATTTATAGCTCTTAAGTCATGCAATAATCTCCATTTTCCTGATCGTTTCTTAATCACAAATACAGGTGTATTCCATGGCAAAGTAGAGGGTATGATATGCTTCTGTGCTAGCTGTTCCTGTACTAGTTCTTGGGCTGCTTTCAATTTTTCTAAAGACAAGGGCCACTGAGGGACCCATACAGGTGTCTCAGTTTTCCAGGTGATGGGAATAACAAGATTGTGTTGAAACACCTGGCATAGGAGGTAACAACAACTGTTTGTTCAGGGTTACTTTGGGGAAGACTTGGCTATTTTAGAATCGGCCACCATGAGGGTCAATCCTTCCTTGCTATAATGCTTTTGTCAGCACCAATATCTATTCAATGCCTCCACTTGTGCCAAAGTGAAAGAGGCGGTAATGCCATAAGTTCTTACTGATTCGGCCAGTGACTTGATTACTTTAAAGTCCAGGGGCTCTTCGTAACGATTCCCCTGGAGATCTTGGAATACAGGAAATGATGACACCAGTTCCTGTCTCACTTTTCTCCATACTGCAGGGTTAAAGGACTGTTCGTGGCTGCCAAAGCCACCCCCTCCATCTGAGTAAGCTGGGGGAGCAGACGGCAGGAGGCCACACTTCCCAGGAAGCAAGCACTCCCTCAGGGCTAGCCTCTTTCCCTTTTTTGAAACCAATTTCTTAGTTTTTCTTTCCTCTCCTTACTCCTCCAACCTTGATAGATCTTTTTCAGAACTACTGCTCTCAAGGCCCAAAAGCTGAAAATCCTCTAAATCCCGATAAGTGTTTCCCCTGGAATCTGATCCTTCAGTTCAAAGGCCTCTCGCTTCTTCACTGAGCGCCCAGTCAGATCTTTCCTCTTTTAACTGTTCTAAAGTGGCCTGACCCCTTCAATTGCCTCACAGCACCTCTGATCGTCCAAACAACCTCGAATCACCCTCCAAATGGATCTCACGCCTGCCTTTAGAATTCCTTGCTCATAGGCAAAGTCTAAATCTCGCCCTAACTTCTCCCAGGAGGACACCGTTAGACTGCCCGTGATAGCAAACCATGGAGCTGCAAAGTCACATTCCCTTAAAAATCTCTCTAATACGCTTTCCTTAATTTCCAGGCCCTTAGTTTGTAACAGCTCTTGTAGAGCCACAAAAATTGGACATGAGGTTGAAGACCCCATCCTTATATGACCTTTACTCCTTATTTTAAAAAATCTTTTCTGAGCCTTTACCAACCAGCCCCAGCCTTGCTAATGCTTTTACTTTCACTTTTGAGCTCAAGTCTGCAATAATTGTTACTTTCACTTTAAGCCAAAATTGGCAACTGCTGCTTTACTTTCACTTTAATCTGAAACAGCTGTGCTACTTTCACTTTGAGCTCAAGGCTGCCTTGTGTCCACAGCTGCAAAAGATTACACCCACTCGTCAGTGAGCTTGCCGTGCCCACAGCTGTAAGAGGTTACACTCACTTGTCAGTGAGCTCCCCCTTCTCTGCCTCCACCTACAGGTTGGAGCTACCCGCTAGCGCCAAGAGGTTACCCTCACTCCTTGGTGAGCTCCCTCTTTCTCCGACTTATCCTATCTATAGGCCGGAGCTACCCCGCTCTCACTGCGGATCCCAACTTACCTAGGACTTACCGGTGCACCCCCCTCTCCTGACTACAGAGGGTTCTGAATCCTGTTGTTCGCTGGCGCAAGTTTAATTCTTATCTTCCCGGGTTTTGGCACCACTTGTCTCGTGCCACCTTGTCCCGCAAGGAACATGCAACACCGGATCCTTCTCTTTGCAGTTTATTCAGGCCTTTAATTATCTTCTTGTCTCTCACTCACTCACTCTCACTCTCACTCTCAGACATATGACGAATGACCCCGGGGGGAAGTCCACTCATGGCTAAATACCCTCTGGGCTTCCAATCCCAGTAAGCCATGTAGACATTGCCCATAGGTCCCGAGGCACTGGAAGCAAGCCACCATTCTCACCTACAGCCAATAAGGAGTTGTTTACTCCTGAGAACACTCACCATCGAGAAAGGTGGAAGGCAGAAACCAGTGCCACCTTTAGGGCATGGTACAACGCAGCTCCCTACAAGCAGTCACATTGTCAAGTAGACAGGAAGTCAGACAGAGGCTTAGAATCCACAGTCTATTTTCTGAGCATTGCCCAAATTGCCCTGTGAACCCTCTACTAAGCTCTACCTCTTAAAATTTACCCTTTCCCAATACAGACTTGGAGAGTACATTCCCAAAATATGAACCTTGGTGAGGGAGAGGCATGAACCATATTCACATCATAGCATGTCTCTCCCTAGAACCCAGTCCCAAGGCCCAAACACCAAGAAATAGAACATCTTTATGGTCAGTACTCAGTTTAAAGTCAAATAGGCTGGGTCTGATTCATTCAGTAAACTGGGTGTGTCTTTTCACTCCTGGTGTGGAAGGGAGTCCATGGAGGCCTCCTCAAAGGAGGGAAAAAGAGAATAGCTGAAGACTCAGTTCAAGGAAACAAGGGATGAGAAGAAGGAATGGGAAGAAGTAGAGCCCATCACATATGGTGGAGGGATGCTGGGCTGGGATGCAAGTGAGGATTAAGATTGGCAGAAGTTTTAGAAAAAATAATTCAGAGATTTTTGTGAAATCTAATAAAAAGAGCAAACATTTGGTGATATTGGGAAGTGTTTTGTTGTTGTTGGTTTGAAGAATCTTGGTTTGGGTCTAGAGGCACACCCAAGAAAATCTGGAACCTGTAATGATAAACTGCAGTGTCTTTGGCTTACATCACAACTCTGGTAAAATTCAAAGGAAGAAAAATGTCCCTGGACTTATGATCCATCCAAGCTCTTCATTTTCACTCTTTGTTTACATATAAGATATTTTTCCCCTTAAAAGGATGAGTGCTACAGCTTCAGAGATGGCTCATCAGTAAGAGCCTTTGCCACTCTTGTGGGTTTGGGATGCAGGTCCCAGCATCCACATGATCACTCACTAACCACCTACAACCCCAGTTCGAGGTGTGGCACCCTCTTCTGACCTCCTCTTGTATAGAACTCAAGTGTTAGACAGGCATATATGCAGGCAAAACACCCATACATGTAAAATAAGATTAAAAAAAGTAGAAAACTGATGAAATAGAGATACTTTTTTTCCACTAAGAGATAATATTTTTATCTGTTTAAGTCAAACCTTGGTACCATATGAATTAATCCACAGCAAATAGTGTTGTATATTAGTGCCACACAGTTTCCAATTGATACTTCCAAGTCATGGTAAACCAGAACTCCTTTCAAAACTGTGATTTGCTTCTTTCTACATTTGATCCTCAGTGAGTGTAGGCTCAACATAACTGGAGAATAACATTTGTTCTGTTGATGTGTCCAAGTTAATCTGTTGCTCTCACTCTAAATATGAAGTAGCTATTAATTCTTTGCCTAAATCCGTATACTCTGCACTGTTGATAGGCTTCCCCGACTGCAGTCTTGGAAAGAAATGACCCCCAGCACTCTACCATTGAAGCCCCTTTCCACTCCTAGTTGTTTGAGAAAGCAAGACCACAAGTGCACACAGCCTTGCATTTTCAAAGTTCCCAACTGAAAGCAATCAAAATCAAGTTTATCTGTTCAGGGGTAAATGGCTAAACAAATTGTGATGTAACCTCACTGCAGAGTACCACTGAAATAACAATGAAGAGGAACAGAATGCTAACCACAAGACAACACGAGGCATTTCAAAGTAAGCATACTGATTGTGGAAGTTAGACTACAAAAAATATATACTGTGCCGTTCCGTTTTGTAGAATTCTAAGACATGAAGTATTATACATGTGTTCTTGTCTGGGGATGAAAAAGCATAAAAAATTAAGATAACAAAAGGCAGTGATGAAAATTGTGGGAGGTGATGAGTCTTCAAGACCCGAGGTTGAAGCTTTATTTGTAGAGCTCTTGCCTAACATGTTCAAAGCCCTGGGTGTGATCCCTAATGCCACATAAACCAGGCATGGTGGCTCAGTTCTAAAACCCACCTTGGGCTGTAGAGAAAGAAGGATTAAGATGTCAACATCAGTTCTGATTATCCAGTGAGTTGGGGGCTGGCCAGGGCTACATAAATAATATAATATTCCTACTGGGTCCTCATCTTCTTTGTTTTCTACCATTGTACTGGTAGTTTCTCTCCTCTCTTTGTTTGTATATGTCTGTATATATGACAAATGTTATCTAATTTGCACTTTACAAATATTCTGTTGTTAATTATTCTATACCTAATATTTTCCCATCACTATTTTATAGTCTCATCCTGCCACAATAAGACTTCTCTGAGGCCAGCATGCAGGATGACACTGAGTACACCCAGAGCTCACAGATTCAAGCATGCTTTATATGAGCTGCACAATGCAAAATCAACTCATTGTCCTCATACTTCCATTTTCTCCTTTATAAAATAGAGTTAATGACATACTAATTCAAATTAAAAATATTTTACATATATGAGCATTTTGCTTGCATGTATGTCTGTGCATCATATGGTTATCTGATACTGGTGGAGGTCAAAAGTGGTCATTGGATCTCCTGGATCTGGAGATACAGACAGTTGTAAGCTACTGTATGGATGCTAGGAATTGAACCTTGGTCCTCTGGAAGAGAAGCATGTTCTCTTAACCACTGAGTCATTTCTCTGTCTCTCAAACTCGAATTATTTTTATCTCTTTTGTATTTATTCTTCTTTCATGCATTACGTCCTGACCACAGTTTACTCTCTTTCTTATTCTTCCTATTCCCTACCTACCTTCCCTCTCCCCTAGATCCACTCCTGTTTCCCTTCAGAAAAGAGCAGTCCTCAGAAGGAACATCAACCAGACATAACAAGTTACAATAAGACCAAGCACACACTCTCATATGAAGGCTGGATGAGATGACCCAGTATGAGGAAAAGGGTCCAAGAGCAGCAGAGACAGACTCTGCTCCTATTGTTAGAGGTCCCACAAGGATACCAAGCTACACAACTGTAGCATATATGTAGAAGACTCAAGTCACCAGCATGCTTCCTGACTGTTTCTTTAGTCTCTGTGAGGCCCTGTGAGCCGTGCTTAGTGAATTTTGTGAGCCATGAGTATTCTTGTGATGGCCTTGAGCCCTTTGGTTCCTACAATCTTTCTTCCCCTTCTTCTGTGGGATTCTCCAAGCTCCACCCAATGCTTGACTGTGGGTCTCTGCATCTAAAAATCTGACATTTCATAAACAGTAGCTTTTATTTTATATGAGACTGATATTTGTATACTTAGAGCTTTCTTTCCTTGATTTTTAACTTTCACTGACATGCACCAAATCAGTAAGATTAAAGAAAGCAAGACCCGAGGTTGAAGCTTTATTTGTAGAGCTCTTGCCTAACATGTTCAAAGCCCTGGGTGTGATCCCTAATGCCACATAAACCAGGCATGGTGGCCCAGTTCTAAAACCCACCTTGGGCTGTAGAGAAAGAAGGATTAAGATGTCAACATCAGTTCTGATTATCCAGTGAGTTGGGGGCTGGCCAGGGCTACATAAATAATATAATATTCCTACTGGGTCCTCATCTTCTTTGTTTTCTACCATTGTACTGAGGTGACAGTGTGTAAAATGTGTTGGGGTGTTCAGAGGAGCTGAGAATAAGGCAGGGTATGTGTCAGGAGCAAGCTGAGAATTGATACACTGAGTGGGCCAGAAGAAGCTGGAAGATTATGTGTTTTGGTTTTGACAGGTTTGACATTAATTATGAGCTTAACTTCTTCCAGTTTATGCTTGAATCCCTGGACCTAGGCTGGTTATTAAGCTGCTATGCACCTGAGTTTAGTCACTTGTTTTCTATATATAATAATATCCCTGACTTCATTGTGAAACTCAATTACCACTGTATTAACAGTAAGACAATTTCCAGGCTAAGTGTGTATATGTCTGTGGTTCCTGCATCCATTCATATTCTACGTAGGGTCTAGAATGTAATTGATAACAATAATAAGTTGTCCTTTGTAGAATTTAATGTAGCAGTCTAATATTATGCTCCAGGAAGCACTCTCTAGAATATTTGTGGGGAGTGTGAGTGTGTCTTCCCATAGACATTTCTTTTAAGAGGAACATTCCTGAAACCTTTAAAACATTCTGATGGGGGCAGGAGAGGAGAGGGAACATAACACTATTTTTTTAATAAAAAAATAAAGATAGATGCCCAAGCCAAGTGCATGTGTTGTTTGAGTTTGAGTTTTATGATCTGGTAGAAGTTACTTAAGCTTTCTTGTTTTGGTTCTCTCATCTATGAAATGGTAATGAACAGTTTGTGCTGGAAATGGTGCCAGGTATAAGTACTGTGTTTGCATTGGTTATTTTTTATTGTTCGTTTCAATTTTTGTCTTCATCTTATGAAGTTTTTCAAGAAAAGAAGTTTTGTGTAGTGGGATTATTCTAGCTTTCTATAGCTACATCTTTCCTAGAATATGTGGTTAGTGGACTCTAATGACATCATGCTGGATTCTAAAATGTTTGGAAACTGGGTGGGATAACTGCAGTGAATTATAGAAAGCCTAATAAAAAGATTAAAGTTGATTAACAGTGTTAAATCTCTACAAAGGGATTAGGGTACTAGTGCCTAATAACTCATGGGAACACCTACTATAGTAGCCAAAGTCTGAACACTGACAACACCCAGTGCTGGTAGAGCAGGGGCAACAGGCCGATGGATATGCAGGAATGTACCACCACACCATAAGAGTCTGGATGTTCTTGTAAAAAATACTAGCATTACAAGCCTTGGTATTTAACCAAAAGACTTTAAATTTAAGGACACACACACACATAAAATTCCTCCATGTATTTTTTAATAGCTGCTTTATTAATTATTGCTGGAAATTGAAAACCACCCATGTTCCCTTTAGTAAGTGAGTAGTTAAATAAATTATGGCATATCCAAATAATGAAATATAATTCAACACTTAACAAGGGAGTTTTCAAATTATGAAAATATGCATACTTAAAAAAGTACATGTGACATGTGATAAAAGATAATTTAAAAAGTCTGCATATTGCACAGTTCCTACAATACATACATTCTAGAAAGACAATAGTAAGAAGAATTTTTAGATGTATTATGGTTTTAATTATGTTCATGCGTGCATGTCTCTGTGTGTATGTGAGAGTGCAGTTGCCTGTGCGGGAAGAATGGTGTGCAAGAGCCCTGTAAGCTGGGGTTACAGATGGGTGCTGGAAACCAAACTCTGGTCTAGAAGAGCAATGCATGCTGAAGCCTTTGAGCCATCTCCTCAGAACCCCTAAAAGACAATTATTTAGCTGTAAAAAGGGACAGTGGTTACCTAGTGATCCTTCCCCCACTTCTAACCCATGACATGGAGCAGAGGGCTTTGAGACAGTGAAATTCTGGTGATGGGTTCATGTCTGACAGCCTGAGGCCTGCAGTGTGGTGGACCCAGCACAATGTCAAAAAGGCACCTAAAGCCTGAACAAAGAGCACGCTTCCAGGCGTGGCTATGCAGATCTATGCCCACCTGCTCTCTTAAAGGAAACAACACATAGCATCAAATCCCTTTTTTCTTTCTCCTTTCTCATGTTCCCTTTCCCACTCTCTTCCCTCCTCTTTCTCTCTATCCCCTCCCTTCTCCCGATATCCGGACTCCCTAAATAAACTCTTTGTGTGACACCTGGCAGTGAGTGCCTCTCCCATGCACAAAAAACTAACAATTAGGACTCATGCTTGGGATTATGCTTGTGTACACTGTAAATATTTGTCACTCCTATTGGTTTAATAAAACATGGATTGGCCAGAAGACAGACAGAAAGTATTGATGGGACATCTAAGACTAAGAAAACTCTGGTAAGAGGAAGAGAGTAGAGAGATGCCAGCAGACACACACACACACACACACACACACACACACACACACACACACACACACAAGATAAGAATGCTTCTCTGAGAAAAAGAACTAAACCACATAGCTAATCATGGGTTAGTTTAAGAGTAAAAATTAGCAAGTAATAGGGCTGAGCCATAGGCCAAACAGCAAATAATTAACATAAGACTTTGTGTGATTATTTTGGACTATGTGGTTGTAGATCCAGACCTTGGGGGATAGACTGGGCCAGAAACTTCAGGCTACAAGTGGTGCTCAATGCAGGGCATGAACCCATGACCTTGATATTAAGAGTCTCATGTTCTATGACTGAGATGACTAGTTACAGATATATCCCAATGGCCCAGTGAAAACAATACTGTAGATGTTTATGGTGAGTCAATAGAGGTTTTTCAATTGTGACAAACACTCCACTTTGTAGAACAAGGCTAATAATGAGGAACACTCTGCATGTGGCTGATGGGGAACACAAGAAATCTCTGTGCCTTTCTCTCAATTTTCCTATGAATCCAAAATTGTTTTACAAGATAACTTTATTTTAAAGAGATTGTGCTAAGAAATTATAGTGCATATGTGGGTCTGCCACCTCTTTTTTTTTTCTCCATGTCTAGAATTAAATTGATTGTAAGCCTTTCAGGAAATTTTTCATGCAGCCCCCTCAATGGCTAAAGTACTTCTGTGTCTTGAATATTGAAGAAAGGATTACCGATTGTGTTCTCATATCTAAATTTGCCTGCCAAATATATCCAACCACGCTACCAAACTGTGCACTGAGTTAGTGTTGAGCCATGTTAGAAATCCTGGAGAAATCAGCTCCAAGGAAGAAATGGTATTACAGACGGATAAGCTTGAGAAGCAGCCTAAGGAATAACACTATGGTATTTCTTTCCATATATATATTGAGAGATGAAGACAGAGGCAGATTTTTTTTCTGTTACTATGCATTTTGCTCAACCCAGTCCTCCATTTACTATACACAACTGCTGTCTCCTTATATAAAACATCCATGCTTTAAAAGTTTCAGACATGTATACAATGAATCTTGGGCATAACCACCCCCTTCTTTAGCTCAGACTATTCCAGCACCCCAACATACCTCCCTTCAAATTTTATGTTCCCCTCTTTTATAACTTCTGGAGACCAATTCATATTGCCACTTCAAATGAATAAACTGCATCGCCTCTCGAGCTTAGATTACAGAGGCCCCAGACTAGGTAAGCCCTCACCACTCAATGTCATGTTTCCAAGTTTAGAGATGAATTGCTTCCCTCTCTCCCTGTCCATATTCCCTAAAGTGAAAGAAGCAAATGTTGATTAACAAACCACTCAAACATAAGGGTCATTGGTGTCCACTGGGAACACCTATTCCTAAACCAATCACTTGCTTCCTACAGTGCTGGTTTAGAAGCAAGTTTTGTCTCTGAGGGCGAAGTGCTTTCTCCAAGAACACAACACTTCCACTTGTTTGCTCTCATTTCAAGCTCTCCTTTTAAGGGGCTCTTTGCTTTTGTCTCCACCAAGATAAATGTCCCCTTTTTTTGGTTCCTGTGGAGTGTTTCTTTCCCTCTCTCCCTTTTACCAGCCACTTCAAGATCAATGACATGTGATCATCTTCTGCCTCAACCTTGTTTCTGCAATTGCTCTCCCCTGCAGTCCTAAGAGCTACTGATTTGGAGTTTATATTGTTGGGCTATGTTCCTAGACCAGATAGGCCATTAGATCAGAAAGACATTGGATTGGAAAGACTCTGACTCTGAGTCACCTCTGTGAAGGTTTCTGGTCCAGTGGGCAGATATCTCCTGATAAAAGATGGGCACTGACATCCTGTGAAGAGCCCCGCTTACCACATCATTCTTGTGCAGTTGTTTCCATTTTTATGGTTTTCTGTTTCTTTTCCTGCCTCTGTCTGCTCCATGATTTCTTGACATGGAAAAGAGCAGTGTGGGGAGAGGGTGTGTTATGTGTGTGTTATGCAGCCCATGGTATATCTTAGATAAGACGGATGTTGTGCTGGGAAGAGGAAGTGGGTACAAACTCTGAAGAAAAAAAGATAGCAAGTACCATGATTGAGGTGACAGAAATTTAGGCAAGTTTCTCTAATATATGCTGTTTTCTATTTGGTTTTGGTTTTTTGGAGTTTCCTCCTCCTCCTCCTCCTCCTCCTCCTCTTCCTCTTTATCTTCCTTTTCACCTGAGTGATGTGAATGACTACTGCATTCTTTCCTCAACCTCCCCTTCTCTTCCTCTTTTCCTTCATATCCTTTAATGAAAAGTGAATCAGATTTAGCCTGAAACAATTATCTCAATCTCTGTACTTTTCACCATTTGTTACCAACCTCAGGTGTTTCACATTGATTGCACACTGCAAATTGCTCTGGGATGCCATGAGAAATATTGAATGCAGAGACAGACAGACAGACAGACAGACAGACACACACACACACACACACATGCATACAGGAACACACACACTGGGCTATAAGAATTAGGGTTGGTAGAATATGTGTATACATATTTATTAATTAGCAACATTTATGTTAATTGGAATTAACATAAATTATAGTATGTTGGAATTTGGAATAAAAGTGTTTTGTGTGCTGTGCTCTGCTGTTTTGATGACATTCAGCACATGGTTTGTATAACGATGTCATCCTTTCCTTTAATTTCAAGCTTTCACAACTCTAGCAAAGCATCTGGTTTCTCAGGCTTTACTCATCTGGTTACTACAAAGACTTCCATACATACTCCTTATTTGAGTTTTGGCTAACAAGTTACATGTGTAACTTGTGAATTTTAGCAATTCTGTTTGGTGAGTTTTAAGGATTTTTTTGTAGGTGTGAAAGTCTATTGTGTTCTTATAGATCCCATTTGTGTGATACAGAGGGACAGAAAGCATAATGAGAGACCCTGTGGGCCTCTACCCTGTCTTTGAGCAAGATTAAAAAAAAAGGGACCCCGGGGCCTCTGGATGAGGTTGTGGCTTAGGGTGCATAGTGTGGAGAACAGAGAACATGCTGTATTTAGTTCCCTTGGTTGAATTCTCTAGTAGAGCTTATAGTCTGTATGTCATACTTGGCAGTACTGACTGTTAGAAGAAAATGTCCTAAAGAGAAGACCTACATTCTTTATCATGTGTTATCTCTTGGGCTAAGATGCAATGAGAAAGCTGTCTGTCTCTGAATAGTCTCATGATATCATTCCATCTTATAACATATTAAGATTTACTGAGTGTTTGAATATCCATGCTTCATATGCTCCATAACATAGCCCTGTGTTATATATCATTATCCCAGTTGTGCAGATGAAATCAAGTCACCCACAAGTACTCTGCAATATAAGAAGAGTCAGAAGTTTAATCAATGTCCCTTTGCTATGATTTCTGAGCCTTATTGCTTACCAGGATACACAGCAAAGAGATAGAATAAATGAGGTTGTGTGCATAAATTTATCATGGCCATGCTTATGCATGCACAAAATTAGGTTATGTGTATGCATTCATTAGAAGAACTCAGTCATCTTGTCCATCTCCTTTTAGCTAGTGTTATGGAAAACAACTTATGGATCCACATAGGTCTGGCAGTGCTTCTGGCACTGAGACAATTCTGTGAAAGAAATTCCCATACCTCACTCCTTTTGTGTCAACTGAATCCAATAATTATTTCATAACTCACTGGTTTGTCAAAGATTTTAATCATATGGCACTGACTGTCAAAATCTATGGGGCAGAACCTGTTATTCACTTACTGTTTTATTATAAAAATTGCAATGATATGTGAGACAATCATATTTGCTCATTTTTCTCTGCTTCTTTATATAGATAGACAGATACAGATTGTGTACTGCCTGGTGGATATCCTAATACATATATGTGTGTGTGTGTGTGTGTGTGTGTGTGTGTGTGTGTGTATGATATAAAATTTCACTTACTTTTTGCCTCAGAATTACAGACTAGATATAATAAGCTAACACTCATTGTACAAATGAGGTTAAACACAGAGCAGTGAATGAGAAGATAACACATGAAGAAGGGCTCAGAATCTAATAAGAGATTGTCTGACTCAAAGCTTATCTTCTTAATTATTGAAATTGTTGTTAAGGTTTACATACAAATGATATTACACCTGGGATTGAACATCATGAAATTCTCAATTATCAAGAATTTTCTTATACTCTAATTTTCAAAAATCATAATTGCTGTTTTTAACATTGCTAGAATAAATAAGGCTTTTGTCCATCAAGAACTTTAAGCCTAATTTCTGAAGACTGAATAGGCAGATTCTCTCTCCCAGTCTTGTGCTGGGTAGTGATGGTCTTTTCTCCCTTTAGCCGACATCCTTCCTTATTTCCAGCAGTGAGTGCTAATGCAGGTTGCTCAGGTCCGGAGACAATAAAATTGGCTTCTTTCCAGGCAGGCCAAGAAGTAGCCCAAAGTGACTCGCATCCATATGGTGCTGAACTTATTTCCTTCGTCATAATGTATTTATCCCATGAGGCCTATGGCAAAACATTAATTTTGTAATTGGTGTTTTAAAAATTAATTTCTTGCAAAATAGCCCATAAATCAGTAATCTTCACGCTTAGGGAACAGAAAAATATACTTATAAAATATGAAATAAACACTATTTTAATGAATTCTAATGATTAAAACCATGCTAGAGTCCTCCTTCCCTTGATATGGAAAGAAGGCAGCCATGATACAGACACTGGATAGACACAGAGAAATGGACAATAGAGAGAAAGTCAGCTCTAATCCTGCTGCTCCAGCTGCACCATCCACAGAGACAGCTGGGATCAACTCATAGACACTAGAGAAGTAACTACAAGAACTCAGAGTAGCTTTGTCCTCATGGGTCAGGCATCATCTCTTGTCTCTTGACCTGAGCCATCGTCCGTCATCTGAGTGTGGTAATTCCTGCTTCACAGGGACGTGAAGCATCTAAATATGGTGTGGCCTGTTTGAGCTCTGTAAAAATGGGTTCTTTTCTTCTGTGGGCTGAGTCGTGAGAACATAATCAGACAAGATGTAAATAATGACAACAGAGTCAGCAGGTGGTATTAATGTTGAGAATTCCTTTGTTGTATTAATTTTTATAGGCATGGAAATGAAAACGATTTACCTATAACTGTACTTAGCCAATAGAATGCCTACCTTGTAGAAGAGAGGAAACAATTTTCAAGAGAAAATTTACATCTATCTGTAGCAAAGCTAAGTGGAATGTTTAGAGCATAATGATGGAGCCTCTCTCCTCACATATCCAGTCTTCTTGGAATGGCAATTTTGATGAAAGCGACTGTCAACTAAGCCTGGGCCTGAGGACCTGAGATCTGGTTTAGATCCAAATGGGCTGGAGAGTCATTCCCCTCTGACCCTAGTGTTCACCTTAACTTCTACCAGTTGGTCATTTGAAGACTCCATGGGATAAGTTTCCAAGGAGCTGCAGAGGTATGACTTTCCACTTACCCCTCCCCACTTTACCACTCCTTTTTAATCATCTAAAAGATTAAAGTTTTACACATTTTCATTAAAAATTTACTTTTGAAGGATGGATTTACTTTTTTCTGGAAAAACAAAACAAGGCCAACTAAGTACATTAAAAACATATTCCTTAAAAGAAACTAGAGTTAGTTCAGGTTATTCAGTACTTGTTGAGATCTGCATTGGTTTTGCACATAAGAGATATTGGAAAAGCCGGGACTGGAACTGTGAGTGTAGAAATCAGTGTGCAAACTTCTTTGAATTTATGCATGCATTTGCAAGTGGCTAAAGGCAGAAGTGTCATGTACACTTATAGCATGGCTTCTCTCTGTGTGTGCTTTCCCTGCTGGAAGTCCTTCTTATCATCTCACCTGTTGTAAAATGGCAAATGATAATGTGATGGTTCGTCCTGATTGGGAACATAAGTACCTTATTTGTCTCCATAAGGCATTTCTCAGAAGCTTCACTTATGGGGAGTCACTTACCTAGCAATTTGAATAAATTTGTTCAATAACCAGGGGTTCTAGAAAAAAATGGAAAGGAAGCCAGCAAGTGCAGATTCTCTCTCTCTCTCTCTCTCTCTCTCTCTCTCTCTCTCTCTCTCTCTCTCTCTCTCTCTCTTCCTCCCTTCTTCTCTCCTTCCTTCCCTTTCCCTCTCTCCCCCTCCAGGCTACCACAATGTGAGTTGCCTTTCTTCTCCATGGCCTCCCACCAAGCCACACCAAAATGTCTGGAGCTCTCAGCCCAAAGAAACACTTTCTTCCTTAAGCTGTTTTATTTTGATATCTTGGCATCACACACACAAACAAACACATACACAAATGAACAGAGGCAGCCATTTAATAACATACAACAAGATAACATAGCATAGAAGAAGCCAACAAGATAGTTAAGTCATTAGATTAAGTGTGGATAAATAAAAATAAAAGACAACAACTGGTAATTTTGCCAGTGTGTTGTAGTATGGACTCTTCTGATAGACTGTATAAGATTCTTTACC
Organism: Sigmodon hispidus; assembly: GCA_004025045.1. Taxonomy (NCBI): domain Eukaryota; kingdom Metazoa; phylum Chordata; class Mammalia; order Rodentia; family Cricetidae; genus Sigmodon; species Sigmodon hispidus. Next base: position 40,734 of record PVIH01008382.1, on the reverse strand, counting down.
TCGATTATTTGTTGTGAGTTAATTTTAGCTAGCCAGATAAGAAGTGTGATGCAATGCTAGGATACTAGACTAAAATAGTCACAGCAAGACAGAAGGCATATGTAAGAAAGGGGTGGGCACTGAGCTTCAGGAGACCATGACCCCAAGGTCTGTCAGTGGGTAACACTTGTTCTGCCTTGAGACACCATGATGATACCTGGCAAGAATCCCTGCAGAAATATCCAACCATTGAAATTTCTGTCTAAAATAAAACAGAACACCTTTATATGAGTTATCCCTGAGTAGGAACAGCATATTTATTTAGTAAGATAGAAAACACAGCATTTTTTTGGTTTTATTTTATTTATTTTTTAACAAAAAAGTTTTATATTTTCTTACTTTATTTTATTATTATGAACAAAGAAGTCATACTTTCTATCCTTGTATATCCTTCTTCAAGGTCCCTTCCCCCTCCCACCACATCAGGTCATTCTCTCTTCTCCCCAAATCCCCATCTCCCCGCACCCTGGGCAGGTGGCAGGCTGTCCCAAGGTCCCACTGTCCCAATATTGCTTAGTTCAGCCTCCACTCCTGGCAGAACCAGTTTTTTCCCCCCAACCTCAAGACTGAGTCAGGTGTTCCTCTAGGGAATGGTGAAAACACAGCATTAATGAACAGCTACAGAGGGCATTGCCTTGTGTTAGACATTGTGACTAGACATGAATTTCCTAGGATAGCATATTTTCTTGTGTCATAGGGAAGGTTGTTAATATGAAAGGACTGGTTACATCTCCTCTTATTTATTCATTACTATTACAATTTCTTAGGGCCTACAAGAGTTGAAATAACAAAATATCCATAATTTGTATTTACTTCAGTCTGATCATTGGGATGATCATTTTGTGTTAATTACTTGATTTCATTCTTGCTTTGTATGGGCTATGAAGTAGACATGAGTAGCAAATCTCACTACCCTTGTCAGGTGGAATTGATCATAGGTCAAAGCCATAATGAGCAGCCTTAACCTTAACATTTGACTGTAATAAAAATAATTAATTGCTCCTAATATATGATGTGCAGGTAGATTCTGATTTGTATATGGATATAAGCATTAAAAGCATGTGTTAAGTTGAGCACCCATGATTTCAAAGCTGTTCTCAAAGTTAAACTGAGTGAAAGTATTACCTTTAAAGTTGGATAGACATAGAAAAGTCAGGAACTTATAACATTGTAATCTAAATTGGGAAACTATTCTGAGACACTGCCCTTACCCTTTCTTGAACCTCTGTTAGGAATACTTTGTATTCCTGTGCTCTCTAGAATTTCAGTCCCTATACAGACCCAGAAGCTCTCTATATCATAGTAAAGCTGTGATTGTCTAGAAAGAAAAAGCAAGAGTTTTCTGTTTTTTTGCTATTAATTTGCTATTTTCCTTAAGTCTTCCCTCTATTCTCCAGGGAGTATTCCAAGCATTTACCACATTTCTGGACCCAAATCCATCTGATCTTCCCTCTTGTTACATAATCTAGGCTTTTTTCTTCACCAAGAAAGTGACTAATGGGAATTCATCTTATATATAAGGAAATGAAGGCACAGTACTTTCAAATAGCATGTTCAGTGTATAAGTGCTCATAGTGGCAGGTGGAATTCAGACCAGTGTGGCTGTAAGCGCTGTCCTACAGGTCACTGCACCATATATATTCTTTTGGGTCATCTAGACCGGTGAGTTAATCGATGGTTAGATCGGTGAAAGGGCGATTAGAAAAGAAACCTGCTTCCTACCATAGTATCCAGGTCAGCTGACCCATGGTTTAGAAAATGGGCTTGTGCTTCAGGACACCTCAGCAGCACAGCCCTGTGTGGATTGAGCTGGTTGGCTTCCTCCTCATGTACTAGATAGAGGAACTCATACTAGCAATTTCCTCTATGATTTAGTATTTCTTCTGTCCCAGGAGAGCTCCATCAACATGGTTTTTTGTTGTTTTGTTTTTGCCTCAGCTACCTCTTTGATATCCTCCGTCAACACGAGGGCATTGCCCTGATGAGAATATAGAAACTGTACTGAAATCCTTCCCGGTCCCCTAAACCTCCATCTCTTCAGCTTGTATCCCTTTTCATTTTCACAACTGTGTCCTTCATTTCTTTATTTAACTCTTCTTTTTTTCCTGATAAGTATTATGCATAGAATCAAGTCTGAGTGCAAAAAGCAGACCTGGTAAGAGATTCAGTGAAGACACCAGGGGGTACTGAAGATTTCCCTGAAACAGGGGTGAGCAATCAATTGAAGTTAATGGTTAGGGTGGACCTTGAGACATTAACCGTTGGGGTAGACCCAGATCCAATGTCTCCAGTGTTGTGTGAAGAGATTAGGACACACAGAAACACATATTTTTAGAACACATGGTAGGAACTGTCTACAAGCCATGGAGAGGCCTTGGGAAAAAGTAAATTTGACACCTTGACCTTGACCTTTCTAGGCTCCAGAATTATTAGAAAGTTAATTTTTGTTACTGGAGCCACACATGTGGCAGCACATTTTATTATAGCAGTCTGAGTAGACAAATTAAATGAGGTAAAAATGTGCATTTTTGACAGTCCCTCAGTTAACACTGTTCTTCACAGACTGAGCTGGTGGATCTCCACCTTCTTACTTAAGTAGTGAGCCTTTTGGCCAGCTAGAGTGCAGCTTGTTTAATATGCCTATGACATTCAACTGTTAACACTGGCTCATGTTCTTTCTCCACTCCAATACTCTTGACCCCTTCTCTTTCTGCTGAGAAAGCCTCTGCCTATCACTCAGTGTCTCTATTTGTCTGATTTCCTTCCTCTGAGTTCCTCCATGTTCTTATAACTTAGAGAAACAGAGAGCCCATGTTGGTTATCAGGGCTTGGCAGACTAAAGAGATATTACTCATATTAAACTCTCAGCTAATAAGAAGAACTAATATAATTAATCTATTATATTTCATGGTGATTGTAGGTATTAATGTTGTACTATACCCTTGAAAACTGTCCAGTTGGTACTAAGTGTTCCTACCACAGATATATATGTATGTATATGAAATTTTTATTTGCCAGTTAAAAAGAAGATTTGAATCCATATCTTCATGCTGATGGTATTATATAAATAACATATGTGGATTTTTTGTTCTTAGTTTTTCACTCAAATTTATAATATAATTTGACAAAATTACCTATTTATATGCTTCAATGCCAAATTTTACTCAGCTGTGTTTCTAATGTTGATCACCAAGACAGCATCTCACTGTTTATTAACTTCTGAAATACCCTTTAAAGCATAAGATGTAAGATATGTTATAATTTAAATTTAACTACATTAGAGAAATTCACTTAAGGTGATATACTGTAGGAATTAGATAACTCTCCAAAATCCTCTTGTATGGTTCACTATAATATAGACTGCTTTTAAATTAATAATATATAAAGAGAAAAGTATACCCACAAATTAAAGAAAGTTGGAAAAGAAAATCTCTACCTAAACATAACCTACTCAGAAATCTTTTCATCATCCTGCAAGCTGGATAAAATTATTTTATTTTTCTTCTTATCCCATAGCACTTTAGTTATTTTTTCATATTTCTTATGGCATAGCATAATCAAGTTTCTTGCCTGTAAGAACAGTGTAGTCACCTCTGCATTTGTGATTAGTCAAAGTCCTGGCATGTAATAGATATTCAGTAAATGTTGTTTGAGTACCTGTTCGGTGAAATAAGCAGATGTATTTTTTATTCTAGTTAGAACAAACCTTAAAATTATAGTCTTGGATGAAGTAGTTGCCATATTCCTTGGTAATGGGCCATTGTTAAGCCTCATTGGATAGGATCTCACACAGGGAAAATTATCTCCATTAGAAGACCCAGTCCAACTTAAGAGAGGTTACTTATACAGAGAATCTTTCAGATTCAGGTATCCCACATCTTGCCCTTCTCTTGAATTACTGGGGAATTTTGCAAATCAGGAATGCAAGGACATTGTCCTAGGGTAAAAGGGAAGTGTTCTCTTCTAAGAAACTTAAGATGACCCACAAAATACATACGTGACCCACAAAATTCTTCCAAGGAACTTCTATGGCTGATAAACACATTCAGCAATGTAGCAGGATACAAGATTAACTCAAAGAAATCAATAGCCCTTCTATACACTAAAGATAGAAGATCTAAAAAAGAAATAAGGGAAGTATCACCCTTTATAATAACTGCAAATAGTATTAAATACCTTAGAGTAACTATAATCAAAGAAGTAACAGATCTGGGGGGAGGGGAGGACGGCGGAATGGGGAGTTGTGGAGAAGAGAGAATGGCCTGGTGTGGTGGGAAAGGGAAGGAACCTTGAATAAGGATATACAAGGATAGAAAGTGTGACTTCTTTGTTCATAATAATAAAATAAAATAAAAAAATACAAAAAAGATGCCAATAGAGACATATGCTGCTAGCATGTGCAGAATTCAGAGATGCTCTGTTTCTGATAATAATATTTTGTGACCCCATATTAAGAATCTTAAAATATATCTGGTTCTAATTTTTATCACTTAGTTAAAAAAAAAAAACTAAAATGTTGCTAGACCATGGTACTGGGCAAAACCATCACTTCGTCAGTTCTAACCCAGCCTAGCCACTTGTCAATATTAGAATTAAAGAGGAATTGCCTCTGTGCTCTAAGAATGACTTCAGTCCCCACCTTACAAAAGAGGCTCTGTGCTTACAAGTGCATGGTAGCTAGTCTGATGGCCTCCTATGAACTTCACACACAAGCTGCTCTCTGTGGCTCACAGCATAATCCTCCCCAGTGCCTAGTGGTTTAGTATAGTTTCAAAGTCTGTACATTTATGATTTGTGAGAGGTATTCACAGTGAGGGCTCTCTTTAAAGAATTACTGGAGGGTTTTTCCTTTTCTTTTCTGTCTTTGGGCTAGTGTTAGAAAAAATAGTCACTTTAGTCCAAATGAAAGCAACCTTTCTTCATAATCTAGGGTTTTGCTCTGCCCTGGGAATCTGGTCATAACAAGTGCCTTTTTGGCTCCATGTGTTTTGACTCCTGAGTCCTTAGGAGAGAGAGATCTAATAGCAAATGGTACTGGAGACAGATGCCCTGCGGCTAAGGAGGATGGAGAGCAGAATTTAGGAGAAAGAAAGAGATACAGAGCACAGGACAGGACTTCCATGGAAGAAGGAGCCACAGGTATCTACACGGAGGTAAGGAGGGACATAGCTTTGAGAATGTTGAGTGGTTTTGTAGGAAACCAGTCCCTGGTGCAGTAGGTATGTAGAAGCGTGGGTTCCACATGCCAAATTATCACATGTTGGTGCATCTTGGCCTCTCTGCTCTTATTAATTAATTAATTAAAACTCTTTTTGCCTTATAAACTCCTCACAAGAACCCTGTGAGGTAATTTCAAAGCTGGCTCAGGAGAAATTATTTGTAGTTGGTTTTATTTTTTGTTTTGTTGGCATTATTTTCCCTTTTTACTCTTTGGGGATGCTTACTCTTATTTGTAAACGCCCTGCCTTAGTTTGACTTTTTCTAGCCAGCTTTTCTTAATTTAAATTATCCCATTTACCTTTTACCTCTGGGCTTTTACCTTTCTCTTTTCTTTCCTTCTTACTCCATGGCTAGCCCCTGGCCTTCTACTGGCCTCTTTTCTCTCTCTTCTCTCACCAGCCCTGCCTATTCTTCCTCCTGCCTCGCTATTGGTCATTCATCTCTTTATTAGACCAATCAGGTGTTTGAGGCAGGCAAAGTAACACAGCTTCATGGAGTTAAACAAATGCAACATAAAAGAATACAACACATCTTTGCATCACTAAACATATGTTCCACAGCATAAATGAATGTAGCACATCTTCAGCTAATATTCCACAACAGTAACTTACTTGCCTAATGTTGTCGAGTAAGTGGTAGAAATAGAATAAGAGTCTTGATATATTTTTATTTCAAAGTTTGTTTTAATAGTCAAACCCAAGGTGCCGTCCTTTTTCTGGGTGAAAGTATTTTATGAACCATAGCTGAAGACAAACTTGAATGCCCAGTTCCCTATAGTGAACAAAGGAGGAAATTTCTATCTGTGCAGTTAGGATGGCATTTACCTACACTTGGCCAAGGTGGACTGAATGAAGCCTAAGATACCTGAGATTCTCCATCTTTCTACAGATGGGCAGAGAGTGGTGTCTTCTCTGTTTTCCCCACAGGAATGTTCCTCTCTGCCTGTATCTCCTTTACTTTCCTCTCTAGTTCATTGCCTATGGACCCCGCTCTGTTTTAGTTGGATCCAGCTGTATTTATCAGCCTCTTCAGTGATGATTTTAGACACCCAACTCATGGAGACCCCCATAACACTAAATTACTAGCAACTATTCCCAGGTACCAGACTTGAGTCTAAAGTCTAATGTCCCACCTCCAACCTTTTATTTTCAACTATTTGCCAGACCCTTTGCTTCTACTCTCATTCTTGACGGGGGGGGGGGGGCGGAATCTCAGATATTCTTTCTAGTGACCTTTCCTACTTCCATAGTGTCAGGTCAAGGCCTCTTGCCTTTGCTAAGCCTTTCCCACATTAACCTTAGCAATAGCCTCCTACCTATGATCTATTATTTATCCTAAAGTTCCTGCTGGATTGGTTTTCCTCATGCACAGTGTTGGTACCTAGAGAGCTCCAATTTTGAAAATTCCTGATCATATAATCACTACTGTCTTACACACATACTAGGATTATCTTTGTAAATTGAAAACTTCTGTAGAGTTGCACAGTTCCTCTGGTTATCTTTTATTTCATTTGGGATGCACAGTGGCTTTGTTTCTCTGCTGTGAGACTATGCTTTTGCACACTGTAACTATTTGTCCCCTGTATTGGTTTAATAAAATGGTAATTGGCCAGAAGGCAGGCAGGAAGTGTAGGTGGGGCCATTAGACTAAGAGAAATCTTGGGAAGAAGAAAAGTGGTAGATGCCAGAGAGATGCAGAGGAAGCAAGACCAGAATGCTACACTGAGAAAAAAGGCATTTAGCCATGTGGCTATACCTGGATAAGATTTGTGGGTTAATTCAAGAGTAAAAGTTAGCAAGTAATATGCCTGAGTCATAGACTAAACAGTTTATAATTAACATAAGCCTTTGTGTGGTTATTTGCAACTAAATGGCTGTGGGATTGGCTCGATAGGACAGAGAAACTTTTGACTACACTTCCCCACAGTGGGCCCTCACACCTATGCCAAACATAGAACAGTTTGGCTGGCCAAGACATTCTTAGGGCATAGTTTCTTCCTTTCAGATTTTCATTCATATTGCTTGATTATAGTCCACAGAGAAGTTAGTGGCCAATGTATTTTTATTCCTCTTGCCTTTTATGAGTACTATATACTATAATTGTCTTTACTTTCATGTTTGGGAGTTAGAAAACTCATCAGTACCACACCAGGCTTTCTTATGAGGTGTGGATATAACATCTTGAATTTTAAATCTTTACTCCAGGATTCTTTTCTTCCTTAATATCTTTAAATCTTTTTATCATGCCATTTTTTCTTGTCCTGTTTCATCAACATCAATTACATATATTTTCAGGTTTCCTTTGCCTTTCAAACCTATAACCTTCTTTATAATCATGCTAACAACTTTTTTTTTTGCTTCATGCCATTTTTTCAAACTTTCCACAACATTACTTGACTCTGATTGTGTTTGTCGTTGTTTTGTGTCTGTGCTTTTAATAAGACTTTACTTGTCATATATTTATTGTTATTTTTCTGTTTTTGCATTTAGCTAAATCTGCTTTTCTACCTTTTTGTAAAAATCACCTATTCGAAGTCTCATGTTTTTTCTTAAAACCATTTCCATAGCTTTTTGTAACAGCCCCATGTCTAATGATATTTATTTTATAACTCTATCTTTAATGTAGGCTAAATTTTCCTAATATAATTTCTTCATGGTTCTGGGGATTGGGTTCTTGTTGTTTGTTTAGCTTTGTAGCTTCTGAATAAAGATATCAGAGCTAATTTTCCCTTAATTATTAGTTTCAGACAATTATGTTAGAACAGTGTGCAATAGAATAGTCAAGTTGGAATGTTGCATAAGTTTGCCTGAGCCTTCCTGTCTCAAATGCCTATCTTAAAATTTATTACTTGCTGACATATCCAAAAGCCTGTTTATTTGATTTTAAATACATGTACTTGTTTTCAAAGGAAGACACATGAGGGTTTCTTAAACAAAGGAAGGCATCAGCTATTGCTGGTCAGAGAGATGGGGGTTGTGGCTTTAAATTAATGCAGAGAGTGAAGAGCAGAGCAGCATTCTACAAAGAAAAGAGCTAGTCTCTAGATTCTTTGGCATTCTGAGTGAATACTTGAGCCACACAGGGAGTCTTGTGTGAGGCAGAAGTATGTGGCTCCCTTTCCCTTTTGCCTCCCAAAGGGTTGGCAGCTATGACACATTGGTGCAGCTGCTTCCTTCTTGCTGAGCTATGAATGAGTAGTAATTCATCAACATATACTTTATATCCAGCTCAGACATAGTCTTAAGCCTCATTCGTATGTAGCTCAAAGAATCTAGTATAAACCCAACCAAGTAGGAGAACCAAAAGAAACCCATTTTCCATTCTTCCTAACCTTGGTCTAATTTCCCACAATTAATCAAACTTCTTGATTAATGAAATCATCAAAGTAAAAGAGAGACCATAAAGATGTTTAAAATTATGCAAAGATGAGTGTTTGCCTCCAAACACTCACTTTGCCAGTTTCCCATGTTATTTGGGCGTGGCAATTGCCATTCAGTTTGAACATTTATGGATGCTTTTGTGAGCTAGTAATATTAAACCTGAGAAACTACAAGGAGTTAGCTAGCCATTCAACAAACATTGACTAAAACTATCTTCTGGTACAGAAAGCATGTGACCTCTGGATTGCATCAGTTAAAGATTAATGGACATTGACTTTACCCTTTATTATGTACACATAATGTTTACCTGCTAGGTACACAAAGTGCTTCAGAGTGGTTGGTACACATTACAACAGCATTTAGCAGAAAGTACTGAGTTTTTTGTAGGTGGAAAAGTTTGCCATCTAATATTATAAATATTCTCAGGTGTCGATAAATGGACCTTGATGTGATACACATAATGAAAGGGAAATGTACATGGAACAGAAAAAGCCAAAGACATTGTTAATTCTGTCTTGTATGGTCAGAGAAGAACAGGCAGGAAAGGCTCAAGGAAGATTATAATGAAAGAGTACAATGTCAGCAGACAGTTAAGGATAAGAGAAAGGCTCTAGACAGATGAAGTCGCGGCTGTTTAGATGTTAAAGGCTAAGGCATGCCTCTGCTAAGCATTTGCTGGGAGCTGTATGTGATTGTGAATGACAAGCAACAGGCAGGCTTAAGATGGTAAAGGTCCCTACACGACATATTAAGAAGCTTAAACCTTATCTTTCATGTGTCAGAGAGCTTGGCATTGACATTGTCCCACTTATTACACAATGATCATTTGGTGACCGGATTGAGCCTGATTTCTGTGTGGGAGAAAGCTTGTGGATAAGCATCTCAAGTAGGAGCCAATCATGCTGCTGGAGAGAGCTACTGAAGCCTTGGAAAGAGCTTTAACAATGACAAATTAGAAATAGTTCTAAACACTGACTATTACTATAATTCATACATTTCCTCCTTCATGTAATTTTTCTGTGATAATAGAGGTAGAAAGGAGAGGACATATTTTGGAAATAATTAGAAGTAGCAATTCACCTGTTAGCTAATTATTCATGACTCCTAAGAGGGGTAATAGGTAACATGGAAGTTGGAGTTTTCACTAAGGTACAGAATCTAGGAGACTCAAGCCAAAATTGGTGAGGTTAATTTTGGATATATGAGCTTCAAGCTTGTCTTAGTTAGGGTTCATTTGCTGTGAACACACATCATGGACACAGCAACTCTAATAACAAAAGCATTTAGTTGAGGGGCTTGCTTCTAGTTTCAGTCCATTATCATCATGGTGGAAAGCATGGTGGCGTGCTGGCAGCCATGGTGCTGAAGGAGTAGCTGAGAATCCTTCATCTGCAGGCAACAGCAACTTCACTGTCACACTGAGAGAAGCTTAAACAAAAGAGACTCAAAGCCTGCCCCCACAGTGACACACTTCTTCCAATAAGACCACATCTCTAATAGTGCGGCTCCTTTTGGGAGCCATTTCTTTTCAGACCACCACAAGGTCCCTGTATAATTTCAGTAGGATATCTATTGGGGTGGTAGGTCGATGTGTTTAAATTCTGAAGAGGTATCAAGACTGAATGAATATGAATATATGGATATGTTTAAAAGAACAGGACAACCATGCATGGCACAGTAGCACAAACTTGTAATCCCAGCCCCACTCCCCACCATGGGAGCTGAGAGAGGAAGCTAGAGATTTCCAGGCCAACCCAAGCTTGAAAGACAATGACAATGACAACAATGAAAAAACGATATGGTTAAGTGAAATTGCCTGAGAAAGAGACAATTTTGTTGAGAACCCTGGATGGTATCAGTATTTAGATGGTTTGCAGAATAGTTCTCAGTAAAGCATGTTATAAAAGGGCAATATGAAAAAAAGAAGAAAATTAAGAGAACAGTGTCACAAAAGTCCATTTGTTCATAAGACTTGAAGATAGTTTCTCCTTCCTCACATATTGTAGAGGAATATGGCAAATTAAGGCCAGGAGAGTTTAGGTGGAGTTAGCATTCAGAAGGTCATTGTTGACCTTTAGCCAAAAGGATTTCAATAAAGAATTAAGTAAAGAAGCCTTACTGCAAACACCAGACATGAGAAATGACAGAGATCAATCTTTGGATTGGCTGCAAAAGCAAAGGGGGGCCAGGTTTGGAAGGAAGCCTCTGGAAGCAGGCACAAAGGATTATTTTCATGGGATGAGACAAGACTAGTTCCTATGGGAAAGAAGGAGATCAACAGAGGAGAAAGTGGGATGGAGGAAGGTAGGGCCAGGGTTTCAGTAAAGGATCTGGTCTTTGTCTGAGTTTGGATCTTCAGGGACATGTGCCGCAAGATAATAAAGCAGATGCTAGCATATTCCTTGGGAAAATAAGAAGTATCAACAATAGGGTAAAAAGTGAGATTGGGAAGGACAAAAGCCAATGGACCAAGGTAGCTAACTCCAAGAGTTCCTGCAGTTTAAGGACACAAAAAAAGTGCAAGAGTCCTCTAATCCAAGGGCTGAGCAGCTGGGGTACTTCACCACCTACCAGGAAACATCAGTCACAGGCTGATTTTAGGAGTGTTAATTCTGTGACCCTTCCAGCCTGCTCTACAGACATCCTCTCCATCAGCTAATATGTCCTCGGTAAAGAAAAATTGCAGATAGATCCTCACAGATGGAAGTTGGGCCAAACAAAGTAAAGTAGTAAGACTTGAGGTTTGTGGGTAAGGCACCAACAATGTCTATGGTTTAGAAGACTGGCCCTTTACGAGGGTGAATGAAGGCTTGGAGTTTAATGGCCTCTTTATTACTTCTTCTGTGATAAATTTATGTATGGTTAGTTTACGTCATTTTTACATAGTCAATTTTAAGCAAAACAAATGTGCCTAAATGGGACTATATATTGGAGAAAATCTCCATATATGTGAATAATAATAATTATATGTAACTCTTGATCCTTGATTCCATTTTTCACTAGAAATGGTCTTATTTGATTTCTCATACTTGGTGTTAGAATATCTTGAGTCAGAATTTCACTGTGAAAATCCAGTTTATATCACACACAGAAAATTTAAAATAATCAATGCAGTTATTCTAAGTATTTAGGAATTCTGTTAAAATAAGAAATAAGACTAACTCAAAGAACAGAATTCATATTCTTAAGATGCATACAGTACATTTGTTATTATTGAGATTTAAATAAGAACACTGGCCTCAATGTCATCTGATTCTGTTGAAGATTTGTAGCTTGGACAACGTCAATATAGTTTCTTTGGGGTCTTCTTTTTTTCTTTGGCGGTTCAAATGTTTTTTTTCTGTGTAATGATACTAATCACATCACTTGGCCTCCATGTGTGAATCTAGTTACTGAATAGCAGAGGCAAGAATGAAAATATTCCAGCATGATTGTCTGAAGAGTGGAAGTAGGAAGACTTAGGCTAGGAGATTGCTGTTGGCATTATGAATTCCATAGTTCTGTTGGACCACTTCTACTCAGCACAGGCATGTGCTGAATATAAGTATTTAAAGTTTCTGTGCAGATATGGTAGATTGTGGAGCAAGGGAAAGACTAAATGAGAGAAGACTGGGAAGGGCTGGTTCAGAGACACGGTGCAAGAGCACAGAGTCCAAGATGACAAAGGGTGGGAAAGCCACTTCTGCTCCCAAACACAAAGGAGCAGCATGGGGAGAGGAAGAGGAGTGAGGGGAGAGGAAGGGAGTGGAGGGGAGGGGGAGAAGAGGAGAAAAAGAGAGGAGAGACACAGAGCAACAAAGACAGAGACAGAGAAGATTCATGCATTTACAAGTACTGAACAGGTGAAATGAGCCACCTTTCTGTGCCAAGCTGTACAACTTTTGCAGCCTATTTTCTGGGACTAAACTGAGCCTTTAAGAATAAAACATATAAGGCTTTACTTTACTTTTTCTTACTTAACTGTGCTCAGAGACATTTTGAGGCAGCAGTGGCACTATTTTAAGGGAGAATCAGAGGTTTGAATATAAGAACAGGCCTTGGCGGGCACTGGTGTTCCCAGTGAGCACACCTAGAGAGAACCTGGGGCTGGTGAAATGACTAAACAGAGAGGAGTGGCCCTCTTCCTTCTCAGAATTTCAGAGCTGGCTTTCCTCCTTCCAGACTGGTTTTATGGGTCCTTGTTTGGGAGCTGCATTTGAGCAGCTGCTGTATGATGCAGAGTAGGTTACTTTCTGCTCCTTGACCTCTCTCAGAGGAAAGCAAGCAGGTTATCCAAATGGTAAAGGTTATGGTGGGAGCCACAAGAAACCCCTCTGCAAAGGCATGCCTTGCTGATGAGGGAAGGTGCCTGTCTATGCTTTCTGTTGTCTTTGTTTGGGGGACAGCTATTACTTATTTTTCCTTGATCAAAATGACACAGGAAATCCATTTTATCATGACATTGGAGTCTGTCTTCTATTGTTCAGAAATAAGAACTACAAATTCCGTAATGTAGTACAATATAATGAGTGTGAGACTTTAAAACATGCCTTTTCAATCTGTTAAAATGATTACTTCTTTACATGAAGCGTAAATCAGCTGAGAGCTCTGATTTTGATGTTGAGCAGAAAACTGGCTTATAATTTAATTACACATCAAGACTGCACAAATATTTATTCAAAAATTTTGATGCTGGAAAAGAATTCCAAATAAATGTAAATACAGTAAATAAACTGTTCTTCATTTCCTCAGTCATTCTAGCCATTTGTTTGCTCTCAAAATGTTCAGAAAAATTAAAACAAAATTGGGAGCATGTTAGTGTGACAAGTTTTTTGTGGTCCAATGATCAACGGAATATGAAACACTAGATTTCTTCAGTTATTAAAAAAATGTCCTTGAAAAAGTATCTTTCAATTTCCTTCAAGATCACTTGTGCTTCAGCGAACAGCATTAACCCTCTTTGCTTTCTGTGATGTCACGTTTTCTGCATGGGTTTTTGCTCTTAACTTATAAGAGCTATAAAGGGGAAAGTTCCTAAATGAGTGACATTTTCAGATGGAGACAAGTATGAGTGTCTGAGCATCAGAACGCACTGCAAATAGAGCAAGCTGCAAAGCTGCTTCCACTCAGTGCAAGGATCCAGGGAAATATTGGCACATTACATGGGAGCTATCAAGCTTCTCTGGTCACAGGAGTACCATCCAAGAAACCAGCGAAGAGGCATTTGAGTTTGTATTCTATTAGGAAAGCATTGGGTTAGGAGAAGTCTTTCTATAGATTTGAATATATGCACAAGTATTCACTAATATAACTAAAAATGGGAACTCACTTGTTTCCTTTCTATAACCACAGTGCATTTTCAATAAGTCTTACAGATTGTCGTAGGTTAGCCTTGCTGAGATGAAACACTATGACCAAAGAGCAAGTTGGAATGAAAAGGGTTTATTGTAGCCCCTCACTGAAAAAAGCCAGGACAGGAACTCAAACAGGGCAGAAACTTGGAGGCAGGAGCTGATGTAATGGGGCATGAAAGGGTGCAGCTTACTGGCTTGCTCCCATTGTTTGCTAAGCCTGCTTTCTTATAGAATCCAGAACCAGCAATCCAGGGGTGGCAGCACCCACAATGGACCAAGCCCTTTCACATAATTTCTAAGAAAATGTCATGCATGTTTAGCTGTACCTTGTCTTGGAAGCATATTCTCCTTTGGATTTGCTTGGTGTTGTGAAATTGTGGTTCATTAAGGGCTTCAGGCAGAACCCACAAGAGCTCTTCAAGTTTTTCCTACTGATTGGTTCAGCTATCCTTATCTCATTATCCAAATTTCTCTTCCAGCCTCAAGAATGACTTCCCTTCCTGTGACATCCTGCATTCTGCCACTTGCTTGGCTGCCTGTGGTTCCTCTGAGTGAAAATTGTGAAATTACTTTCCATTCTTATATGAAGCTTTTTTCACATTAGAAAGCAGATGTTAACAAATTAGGTGCCCTAGGAATTAGACAATGATAAGTAACTGATAATCCTTTCATCTGCTTGAATAATGAGAACATTTAATAAGTATTTCTAAGGGTGTCTAAACTGGTTCCTTCCAATTGAGCAGGATGGTATATCAGCATCTTCTTTGTAATATCTACACTGGAAAACAACAGGAGAAAACCAAACAAGTGCTGAATGGAGCTTTTATTCACTAGTGCTTGCAGAAGACCTGGTGTAGGCAGAACACCACATCTAGGTTTGAACTCTGACAACACAAAGGAATAGACAGAACTCGGCAGTCTATGTTCTAGATTGTGACTTGTGTTCAGGTCTACACTTGCCAGATTATACTAATATTTCAGCCCATTGAACAAGTCCATAGTTACCTAGGCCCCAAGTTCTATACATTTACTTATGTTATACCATTGATACTAATGCCACCTACCTGAAGAAACCCTTTCATTTGAGTTGTGCTCTCATGACATCAGTTTTAGACATAGGCTGTGAGTACAATTGCCCATGATTCATTGCAGGATGCAAGTCAGCCACATACAGAGACAGAGAAGGGCTTGAAGTAACTACTGGAAAAGGTATTCTCTTCATTCCAAAGTTTATACATATACACATCAGCATGTTCCATCAATTCTTTGCTTTTAGGAGCCTAATGTATACATTATATAAATAAATGAGTGCTTTATATATTTTGCTATCCCTGTAATCATTTTCTCTTAACACTTTTACAAATGTTCCCTCTAAAATCAAAAAGGAAAGAGAAAGTAAACCTTATTTATTTAATTTTTCATTGTTTTGAATAATTTTAGCAAAAGAAAGGTGAAACAGTTGACCCTAAAGCTAATTATTTGACCTCATATGCATTATTTTAATATAAATATTCTTGATTGACTCTGCAGTAATCACAGGGTCTTTTGTATATATGATGACTTAACCAAACCAGAGTTTACCAACTGCCCATTGGATGCCAAGCTGGTCTTCCCGGCTGAGGTAAATGTAGTGAAGAGAAAGGGAACTGAATTCTTCAAACACCTCTTCTACAGATGTAGTTGTAATGAGCATAAATATTCATGACCTGCTATTCAGTTAGCCTACATTGAAAATGGAGAGGTGGAAAACTTGTAGTTAGATCAGTTTTCTAGGTTAAAATATAGGTGAAAAGATAACTTGTGTGCCTGTAGAAATCAAGTGAAATACTAGTCTAATTTCAAGACAAACCGAGCACACAGAAGACAAAGCAGGATTTGCATGGAGTTTATGGGTTGCCTTCTCCCACTCTGCCGTTGGTGTTACCATGTGGCCTGTACCTGAGCATCATCCATTGGCTCAGACAGTACATGCTTATGGTTTGCTGGGGCATTAAATCACAACTGTTAGGAATGATGAAGTTAAATACAGCCTCCTCAGACAGAATCATGGCAGAAGCAGAAGCTGGCCTGTAACTTGAGGGGACAGAGAACCAGAAAATAAAAGGAAAATGTAAAAAATAACATTAGAAAATATTTAGGTATGCTAAACCATTTGGGGAGTGCATTTACAATCTGTTATGTCCTGTGGGTGTTTGTTTTAGTTTTCAGGAAGAACTTTCCCCTGTCGTACTGAAAGCATTTTCTTATCATATAATATATTCTGATGACAGTTTCCCATGCTTCTCTTCATTCTGGTCTCTTCCCATTTCTCCTCCATTCTAGATCCACTCTCTGTATCTTATTAGGAAACAAACAGGCTTCTAAGGGATAACAATGAAATAAAATACAAAAGCACATCAGAACAGAACAATACAAATAAATAATGGAAAAGAGCCTATGAGGAGGCATAAGAAACAGATATAGATATGCAGACTAACTTTCTCTCCCTTAACAATCCCATAAAAATACAAAATAAAAAGCCATAATGTATATGCAAAGAACCTTTGATTTCTCTTCCTGTTGCCATCTACTGCTGCGCATACTGCCTGCCTTTAGAAGTAGTTTGTTTTCTCAGTGAATCTCTCTGAGGAGAACTAAATTTTCATTGTCAAGTGGTTACTAATTGGATAATGCTTCTGAGTTAGGGAGGGCACATGTGTTCACTTCTCTTTCAGCTCAAAGTTCGCATCTGACCCTGTGTGTGCAGCCC
The DNA here is from genome assembly GCA_004025045.1 of Sigmodon hispidus. Taxonomy (NCBI): domain Eukaryota; kingdom Metazoa; phylum Chordata; class Mammalia; order Rodentia; family Cricetidae; genus Sigmodon; species Sigmodon hispidus. The sequence continues at coordinate 24,013 of PVIH01008382.1, read as the reverse complement.
CCAGGCTCTGTGAATTCATAGGTATGCAGATCCTATTAATTTAGAGGACCTTATTTCTTTGGTGCCGTCCTTTATCTTTTCTGAATCCTCTTCCTAGAGTTCCCTGAGGAGATGGATTTGTTGGAGACATCGCTTTTAGGGCTGAATATTCCAAGGTCTCTCACTCTCTGAATATTGTCTGGCTGGAGGTATCTGTATTTGTTTCCTTCTGCTGTAGGAAGAAGCTTCTCTAATGATGCTTGAGCAAGGCACGTATCTATGAGTATAGCAAGATGTTGTTGGGAGTCACTTATTGCTATCTTCTTTTAATAGTAGTGCTTTGGTTCTAACCTTGGCTCTATGCTATCACTCCCAGATTCTTGGTCATTCAAGCAGCTATCTCATGAAGTGGGAAGTAGGTCAAACATTGATTTATTACTCCTACAAGCCTGTGCCACCACTGCATTAGCATATTTTTCAGGCAGAACACTAGGAGGTCAAAGGGTTAGTATCTATGTTGGTGTTCATGTTTCTCCTTTGGTAGTGTATGAAGTACCTTCCTATACCAAAGACACTAGCACATAAGAGTAAAGGCTACCTCTATGTAGGCTCCCACACAGATTTCAGTGTTCAGTGAGATGTGTAGGTGTTGTTTTCAGCAACTGAACCTTGCTGTCAGTTTTTGGAAAACAACAGTTTGTACATTTAGTGTTTTGATTATTATGTACCAAGTGAACTTTTTTATGGCTCAATTTATTTGGTATTCTGTATACTTGCTCTACCCTGATAGGCATCTCCATTTTTAGGTTAGGAAAATTTTCTATGATTTCATTGGAAGTATTTTTTGTGCCTTTGACCTAGGTTTCTTCTCCTTCCTCTATTAATATTATCCATTCCTGGCAAATTCAGTTTATTCCCCCCAACCTCAAGACTGAGTCAGGTGTTCCTCTAGGGAGAGTAGGATCCAAGGAATCAGTCTAAGGTGTTTCTGATCCCAAGCTGTGGTTTGCAGCTTGGGCATGCTTTGCTTTGTTTGTTTGTTTGTTTAGAGTCCACTAATGAGTAAGTACATCTCCTGCTTATCTTTCTGGGTTTGTGATAACTCATTCAGAAGGATATTCTCCAAAGCCATCCATTTGCTTGCAAATTTTAGGATATCATTTTTTCTTACTACTGAGTAGTACTCCATTGTGTAGATGTACCACAGTTTGTTAATCTATTCTTTAGTTGAGGGACATCTAGGTTGTTTCCAGGTTCTTGCTATTACAAATAACACTGCTATGAACATAGTTAGGCTAATGCCTTTGGAGTATGATTGTGCATCTTTAGAGTATACACCCAGAAGTGGTATTGCTGAGTCCTTGGGGACAGGAACTAAAATCTGAAATAGAAGCAGGATTATTGTAATTCTAGGTGATAATATCTGGTCTTGTCTTTGTTGAGTCTGCTTTGTTCATTGTTTTCTATTTCTTCAAGGACCCTGCCAGGTGTGGCCACTGGTTTTCTAAGTAGTAAGAGCTGACACTTAGGCATGGGAATGGGCTGGTCAGGGATGCCTGATGCGGTCTTCTGGAGGGAGGGGAGTAGAGTGTTCCAATCGGGAGTTTGCTGTGTTCCCTGGGAATGGGGCCTGAGAGTGAGCAGAGGTCCCAGCAGGTGGTCTGCTGTAGAGCTGGGTGAGCCTGGGGTATTGGATTTGTAGGGAAGGAGAAGGAGTGAAAAATCTGAAGCTTGCCTAATTTGCTGGCTTCTCTGGCAGGCTTGGTAATGAGTGCCCAGGGAAAGCCTGCTAGAACTGGGGGATGGGATAGAGTGATGAGTTGGGGTGGGGAGGAAGACTGAAAGGAAAGATCTGTGTAATTCACTGTGGAGGCAGGGAGGCTGCATGGTGTGATTTGTTACAAAGCTGGGGTGAGACTGGGAGATTGGATTTGGAGGAGAGGCAGGAGATGTGAAGATCTTCAGTTAGTTTATCTGCTTCACTGACTGACTCAGTGTTTTTGTTTTGTTTTGTTTTGTTTTGTTTAAGCACAGTATTTTTATTAACGTATTTATTGTGTGTGTATGAGTGTGTGTGTGTGTGTGTGTGTGTGCATGAGCGCATGTACACACACTACACTTTATGAGTGATGCTTAGAGAACAACCTTTGAAAATTTCTTCTTTACCTCTGTATCCTGGGTCTGGGAATTGAACTCAGGTCTTCTGGTTTGTCAGCAAGTGATTTTACTGACTAAGCCATCTCCCCAGGCACAAGCACACTACTTTTTTCTTTTTTCAAAAGTGAGTGTTCTGGAGTCTGAGGAGGTAGCTCAGTTGGTAAAGTGCTTACGTGGCAAGAATGAGGAGTTGAGTTTAATCCCCAAAACCCCACATTAAAGCATCTAAGCAAGGTGACATCCACTTACAATCCTTATACAGGGGAGAGGGAGACAGGCGTATCCACAGGGCATGCATGTTTAGCCTACTTGGTGAGTCCCAGGCTACTGGAGACCCTGCCTCAAAGACTAAGGTGGACAGCACCTGATGAATGACACCTGAAATTGACCTCTGGCCTCTACATGCTAGCACAGCTATGTACATACACAAGTACAAACATGTGCACCCTCTACACACACATGCTCACACTGAGGATGCAGTGATTTCAGGACTAACCTTTCTAATGGAGGGTCTGATTCTGAACCAAATGAAAGTCTCAGGGAAATGCCTGGGATTCACAAAGCAGAGCAAAGAGAAGGCTGGAGGTAGTTTAATGGGAATAGATGCAGAAAGTTTCACATTCCTGTCTTACTCTCCTAAACCCACTCTCTGCTGCCTGTGTGATCTTCCAAAGCAAAGCAAGCAGGTTGTGGGAGTTTCTTCCTTAATTGTTTCCATGAATCACTACCTTTCTTGAAAGTAATTTCAGACCTTAGAGCATGGTGTTAACCCTATATCATTCGGACAATGTATCTCTTGCTTCAGCTGCTCATTGCCTATGCTTTTTATATTACAACCAGACTGTCCTATATCATCTCATTTCAGGAACTTCCAACAAGGAATACATTTCATTCTCTGCCCCTAATTTTTATGCATCCAAAGATTATTTCTTCCAGTGAGACTTTCTTGACCCCTTAAACTTAAGTTATACCTTGTTACAGGACTGGAAGAAATATTGTTTGGAGCTCTTTTGTAATTATGAGTTTAATATCATCTTTGCAGACTACTTGAGATGAAGTATAACTGCTAAGCAAAATAGTCAGTGAGAAAGATGATAAATATACTCAATAAACTGTATAATATGTCAACTGATGAGTAGCATAGACAGAGAGGTGACGAGGGATCAGAAGAAATAGAATGCTGGGTAAGGGTAGCAGTTTGAAATATTAAAAACAATGCTCAGCATATCTATCTACCACAACACAACAATATTATTATGTTAAATATAAAAGTTAAAACTGTAAGGCTATATGTAATTCTGGCATGAGATTTCAGGTACTCAAGATTTGTCAAGGAGACTAATGAACAAAATTACTATGTGTTATACTCATTCAAACTTCCCAGGCTGCTCCAGTAGCAGATCGTAAACTAACAATGCACCAATGTGCAGAAATCATTACCGAGAATTTTATTTAAATCCTCCCAAATTTCCTATGATGAAAGAAATTCCTCTCACTTCCTTTCTTTTCCTGGTCCTTGTCAGATTTCAACAGGGTCTATGAGGGCTGATTAATTAACCTGTTGTGAGGGTTCAGGGACTTCTGGCAATGGATTTCTGCTGATGGCAGAGTAGCTCACAAACACATAGCCACTCTGCTTCCCAGGGTAAACTGGGCAGATGTGGTGACTTAGTTCAGGGAATGCAGCAGCATCTCATGTCTCACAATCTCACTTTCCTGAAATGCAAACATTCACTTCCTGTATTCCTGTCTAAAAAACAAACAGCTTGGTGCCTAGGCAGTTTAACTTTAAATTGGAAAATGCAGCCTTGCTTGACAGAACAACAATATCACAGCCTCCCTGCTACTCACAACAATTTGTAACATATATCCCTGCAGGCGAGACCATAAAGGGTTGTCTAACATTCTGGAGCTGCAGGATCCAAAAGCACCTCCTTTACACAGCATCTTTAGAATCTAGTCTTTGGGAATAGTTCCTATCTTTCTAGATATTTCTCACCCTGGTCTTACCTAATTATTGTCTTCCCATTAAATACTTAATGGTTCCTGTATCTTGGATCTTTGAAAACCAATGTGACCCTAGACACTGTTGGGGAAGATTTTAGTGGGCCCTAAGCTCTGGCAGTTTTAATAAGCCAGACTTGGCCACTTCTTAGGTCACTTAAAGTGACAGCTAACAAGGAAAAACAGAGAAAAGAGGTTTTTGTTTTGTTTTGTTCTTTAAACATGTCCATACTCAGAGAAACAATTAACAAAAAATCCAATGATTTTCCAATGCATCTTCAGGGTCCTGAGAAAAGGGTTAGATTTAAATAGAGGCCACAAGGATGCCACAGAGCTTTACCATGACATGGTCTATTTAGCATAGACTTTAATGTAACACACCTTCATGCTTTCCAGTGGACACTTTTATGAGAGACTACCATTTAATTATTTTACCTTAAAACAGTCATTTTCACAACATAGATTGTAATGACATTGTAGGACTTAGTTATAAATTTTGTTATTGAGAACTACGGTATGTTGTCATATTTGATATTTTATAGCCAGTGAAAGAGGCAAAAGAATACAAATAACTTTAGCATACATTAGAATCAGATTCATTCCTTTTCAGGTCAGTCCAGTTACATGTCATCTAGTTCGAATTTTCTCTCCATGCTATGTTAAGCTCTACCTTCTCCAGTGATTTTTCCCAATATCTCAGCTCTCCCAGGAGTGTGTGGGCAAGGGATTGTGTGTGTGTGTGTGTGTGTGGTCTCCATGCCCCTGGCTCTAGTGCTTCAGGGTTTCAGTTTAACAGAGCATCAAAACTCATTTCCTCCCAGCATCTAGTTTGATTGAAGGAAATGTGAACTCACCACTTTATAATTAAGAAAACCTCTTTGCGCATTTCTATGTTATGCAGCTATTGTTTGCCTAATGGAAAGTTACAGATAAACAAAATCGGTAATTTGGAAAAGAAATTAGAAGCAATACCCTTCTGTCTGAGCCTCGTTTTCCTACTTAGCAGCTGTGGAGGAGAAGCAGGAGGCGGGCCTGCATTCTTTCTCAGCCACCTGGGCATTCTCATGCTCTCTCCTTCTTACCAGTGTGGACCCTAGATGCTAATTAATGTTAATAAATACTCTTTTGGCAAGGGACAGTGGTTACCTTGCAGGCACTCTGATATCTACTAGGACGCATAGGACTGAAAGATGAGCCAGACATGCTGATAGAGCAAAGGATTCAACAAGGTAAATAGAATACCCAGATTCTACTCACTTAGCAGGGACTCCAGTCCTAAAGAGACTGAGGGGCTCTGACATGATTCATATTTAAGCAATAAGGATGAGGCTGAAAGCTGATCCCATTGAATAGAATAATGATCAGTGGTATCCTGAAGGATTCTGGAACTTTCCCTTCATCTGAAAACTCATCAAAAAGCCTCTGAGGATCCTGGAAACCTCACGGGACTCTGAATCTAGTTACTTTCTGAAGAGATGAACCAAATCGGTTTCTCTAAGTTATGAGAACATTTCTTTGTTTCTTTCTGCCTTGATTTTAGCTATTTCAAGGAGTGGGCCACAGGTCTAACTGAGAGAAATGTCAAGAGAAAGACTGGAGAAAAGAGTGTCATTGTTACCTCCCTTTGTATGTCGGTCTGCTCACTCTAATGCTCAGCAAGCTTTGAGATACATAATAAAACTGAACAAAGTGTTTCTCTTAAAAGTCTAAGTAGTGTGTTTCTAAATCCCACATGACCAATTGATAAAATCTATTCTATATTCACCCACAATTTCATTTCATTTGTTCCTATCCCTTAATGGCTTTGTTGCTTTAAAAAAAAAAAAAAAAAAAAAAAAGACTGAACTTTTCCAGCTTTGGGGAATTACATGCAAACTGTGATCTTGGTTGGAGATCATAGACTGAATAGAGATGATTCAGAATAGGGAGGGGCAGCTCCTGCCACCCAGGCAGTTAATGCATCTTTAACATATGTTGGGAATGAGCTGCATCTGAGGATTATGGCTCACCCTGGGAGCTGAAGAATAAAATGAAACTGTTCCTTTCACAAGTTATTTTTTCCTATCTTTTCATTTTCTCCAGTTTACTCAAGCCTACTTCTCTCCAATTAAGTTTTGACATCATATAGAAATAATCTCTGGTTTCTCCCTATTTAGTGCTAGCCATGATCTCACTTTGATCTCGTAATACTCCAACTTTTAGAAGCTTCTAGAAACATCAGGCTAAATATTATAGAATATTTCAAAAGATACTGTTACTAAGATCTGGGTCATAGGTTCTTGTTGTCATACACACTTGTTTTGACAAGGAGGTATGACAAGAGAAAAGCCAGTCAGTTGCCCTAATGTTAGCCAGGACATGATAAACCAAATGAATCTCTATAAACATTTTGTATTGTGGATTAGAAAAACCTCAAGAACAACAACAAAAAATGCAAGCTGCATGGATTAGTACCCACCACCATCTGTGGCTTCCGGGTGAGAAATGGTTTCATAGTGGAGTTATTTCACCTGGTCACCATGCACGCTCACAGACAGCTAAAGAGCAGGGAAGCTTTTCTGCTTGCTTTGGAGAGAGATTGACGGTGTGTGAGCTCCGAGAGTCACTTGAGTTTATCATTTCTAACTGTTTAACTGGGCCTCGAGTAGTTTCCTCTTGTGCACATGCTTATCCACATTCCTCCAAAGCCTCAAAGAATCCCACATTCTCTACACATGATTCTCTCTGGAGCCGGGCCTGCAGAACTCAGGTTACTTCAGCCTCCCCACATTCTAGCCCCACCCAGACCTTGAAGAACACCAGCCAGCCACATGTCTGCACTCTTCTAACCACACAGTGGTTTCATGACTCTTTCCAGACAGCATGTCAGAAGTCACCTCTGTTTGCTCCAACTCCTGTGAAATACTGCTATTCTCTGCCTCTTGTCTAAATCATGTTTTCGAAGTCATCATCCCATTCATTGTCTCTTGTGGGTTTTTTTTTTCTATTTTTATTAATTATTTGAGAATTTCATACAGCATAGATGTCCCTCAACTGATACTTTTACACAATCAAATCTTATTTAGCTGTAAAGCAACATGGAATTATGAAAGTGGCAGGAAAATAGTTGAATCTGGGAAATATTATATTGAATAAGGTTAAATGAGCCTGAGAAAGACAAATGGTACATGTTCTCATTGGTGTGAATCTTAGTATCGAATCTGCAGATATATGTGTCTAATTGGTCCTGCCTGGAGAACCCAGGGAAGTATAAAAGGGCAACTGGTGTGGAGGGAAAGAAGGAGGGAAGGAGGGAGGGACGGAGGGATGGAGGGATAGAGGAATGTCTGTAGTTCTGCTTGTTTGAAGCAACAAATCAGGTTTCAGACTCTTTGACATTGATAAAAGCAAAATCCCTATAAAGATATTTTAACGTCCTTAAGATTGATCACTTTTGAGCCCCATTTCTATGATCATAAACACATTAAGTATAATCTGTATATAAAAATGAATGTCTATTTGGGGGTAAAGTAAAATGAAAAAAAAATTAGGAGTCAGTAGTTTAATTTACAACTACTTATAGTTTATTTGAAAGGAAATTTTTAGAATCAAGAATATCTGATCTATAATTCATTTTCATATTAATTAAATTTTTAATGAGCACTAAACTTAATAGTGAGGTTACTAAATTTTTATATTTTGGACTTCTCATTGCATAGATTATACTGGTTTTGGAGTGTTTTTTTTTTTTGCCTTTAAATGTTTTAAATGTATTTTCATGGACACTTTAAAAAACACTAGGAATTTGGACCAAAGTACCTAAAGCATAGAAACCTCGTACTTTGTCTTTAAACTCAAGATGCTTGTAACTATAGATAATAGTAGTTTTTTGCTCATACCCATATGGCATTTGAGCATTGGAATCTCTTTTTCCATATGCCAGTAAAACTTTGTGTCATGTTCCAGTTTTCCCTTTGTTAGGAAACAGGCAAATTCAGTTCCTTCCTCTGGCCCTAACTGTTGGACTTTTGTTCCAAAAAGACAAAGCAGCTCCAATGCCATGGACCTGTACTAGCATCCTTAAGTAGGAGTTCTTCACCAGGGGTGCCCCATCCCTCTTTTTGTATGATATCTTGTTTGTGTTCTGAAAAATACAGCTTGCCTGGAGATCAACAAGCAGAGTTAGCTACTTGTTAATCATACAGATCAGCAATGGTGGCTCATGCCTTTAATCTCAGCACAGTTGGGAGGTAGAGACAGGAATATAAAGCAGGTGGAGACAGCATCTTGCCCCTACTCAATCTGAGGATTCATAGAGTCAGATATGAGATTTTGTAGAGGTAAGAAGTAACTGTGGCTGCTTGTCTGCTTTGTTGATCTTTCAAATATTCGACTCTGGGTTTTAATTTTTAGGACTAATTAGGAAAGCACTTCACCCTCTATTCAATGTCATAAACAAGCTCTAGGCTCCCTCCCCCTTATAATACTATCCATAGTCTCATTTTGATTTTAATTTTAAACTAAATCTGAGAAGCTTCTAGAAACACCAAACTGAATACTGTAACACATCAGAAAATACTGTTGAGATGGCACGAGCCATAGATTTTGCTGCCATACATTGAAACAGTGCCCCCCCCTTTAAAGGGGACATTTGGCAATGTCTGGGAATAGTTTTGATTTTCACACCTTGGGTGAGAGGATGCCTTTCTTCTTTGGCATCTTGTGTGCAGAGACCATATATAGGGCTCAGCACCCAGAATTTCTCAGGATAACCCTTCACAAATCTTTAGACTAGAAGAAAGTCAACAGTAATAGGACTGAGAAACAGTGTTCTAAATCAATGTGGGTTCAATGTAAGAACTGTCAGATTTACTCAGAAAGTTAACACTTTTGCCAGCTTTCTTATTGGCATTTAAAAAAGAACCACTATGACCTTCTTCGAAAATTAGATTAATGTATAGTCTATACAAAGAAGAAGGTAGGTCCCTAAAAGGAGAGGTGCAGAGCTGCTAAGAATAATTTAACTCATATCAAAGTTGGACACAAAAGTTACTAAGTTATAGAAACTCATTTCCAAGGCCATTTTTGTTTCCAAAGGCTCCCCAGACTGGCCAGCTGTTGTAATTTCAAACAGCTTGTAAATGAAGATATTTATTCTCATCTTACTATCTCCAAGAATGTCTTCATCCATGTTCAGTATTACTAACATGAATACTTGATCATCTACAGTGAGTTTTCCTTAGCATGAGTTTACAATAAATTGGTATAGTTATCATGAACAAGAAAATTTTAGGGGAAACACATCAGAGGACACTGAATTGAGACTCCATTGAAATAGAACTTGTGATATAGTAATACTTATCTAGGGATGCAATGAGCTAATTAACAAGCTAGGGGGCTGCCTTGTGATATTAATTCTCCTTTTCTATTATGTTTCCATTTCATATAGAAAAACCCAATCCTGAGTTTGCAGCCTTGAGGTATTGTAGTGTTGAGAGTTTGTCATAATGAGTAGCAAGTATATGAGTAGAGTCTGGTGACAGCATCCATGTCTCCTTGAATTTGCCTTGTATTGTATGTCAGCTTTCACAAGTAAGTTGAATAAGTTCATAGCTCTGGAAACTTTGATGCTTTCTGCCCTTGCATGATAGAAGAATGTCTACCTTCTTTCAGTCAATCAGAAAAACCATCTCATTTAACAAATGTTTTCTCACATTTCCTCCAACAAGGGATGCATTATTATTATAAGACCCCAAAGTCACTTTGCATCTTTAAGCTTCTTTCTACATAAAAATAAAAAAATATTTTATAATTAATTTTGTATAAACCTAAATATATTACATATTAAAATATTGTCTTTATGATGTTCAGAGTGTCTCAAATTATGTCTAGTTGGAAGGGGCTGCTGTTATTGCTGGACATTGTGCAGTGTGGTTTCAGTGGGTCTAATGGGAAGCCTGATTTCATACCCCCACCATGAGCCTGCCTGCCCTTCCTTTTCATATGTCGGTGCTGGTGACATCATTCTTCCTCCTACTGCAGCAGCTTCGGAACAGTTATGATAGAACACAGGACTTAATAAAGCCCAGAATCTCTCAACTGGGAGTGGAGAATATTTCAAACTGAATGGGAAACATCAGTCAATATATAGGGATGTCACCATTATGTATTAGAATTATCTAAAAGGATTGGAAAGTAGCCATTGTATAAATGTTTCAAGGAATGATTTCAAATATGGTAAAATAAGTGAAAAACTACTAAGTCTCAACATAAAAATCATTTTGGTTACTCCCTCTGAAATGTATTTTGAAAGCTAGAAGTGTTGTGCCTCCAAATTACTCCCTTTGCTCAGGTTTCTTCTGCCTATTTGAGCCATTTTCTGGTCATTTATGACTTCAGGATCACTTTTTGAAATAGAAAATGCCTTTGAAATTTTAACAGAAACTGGATTAAATATGAAGACTATTTTGAGTAGTCTGGATATTTTAACCTCATTGTACCTTTAAATTCATGAACATGGGATGTCTTTTCCTTTGTGGTGTCTTCTTCAATTTCTTGCATGAGTGTTTTGTCATTTTTAACATGGAAGCATGTTAAACCTCCTTAGTTGCACTTATTCTTAAATGTAGGAATTTTTATTGTGAATGGAATTGTTTACTTACTTGTGCAGATCACTCATTTCTAGTGTAATAGAAATGTGACAGGGTTTTGGATTGGGAGACCTTCCTAAGTCTTTGTTCTCTGGTGAAACACTGAGTGTATCTTTATTTTAATAACACTGATTTACTCTTAAAAAATCACTCCTACCAGCTGTATGATCCGCATCTGCTGCTCCCCGAGGCTTAAGGCTGGTTATCAGACTTGAATCTTTTTTCCACTCTCAGAAATATTAACTATTTGTGTGTTGTGTTGTTTGAGTTTTGTTTTCATAACATGTATTAATAAATAAGTTTGTAAACATTTTCATTTATTCATTGGTAATATGAATTTCTTCTATAACTTATTTACTTACTCTACTTCATCTAATTTGTTATTCTTTTTAAAAAATTCCTAACACTTATTTTATCTCAACATTGATTTATACCTTTTACATATTAAAGATGCAGTTGAAAATCTGGATGAGTATAATAGAGTAATAAATTTTTGTATTTAATGGCCTTTGAAATTAAACTCTCTAATTAAAATTGTTATATTAGTGAAATGTGCATATAAAATATATCATTAGAAACTGAAAGGCAAGCAAGAATCTGAAAGGAAATAATTATGAAATATATATTTGATAAAAAATGTGTCCAGAATATATAAAGAGAACTGTACTCTAAAAATCATACATTGAACAAGCCAGTAACAAAAGTTGCAGGATTTGAATAGACATTTCACAAAAGGAAATGTAATAATGCCTGGTACATGTATAGAAAGATGATCAGAGTTATTTGTTATGAGAAAAATGCAAGTTTAAGTCCACAGTGAGATATTCTTTTATACATCATAGAATGGCTATAATTAAAAAGGTAGGCCATAAAAATGTTATATTGAGGTTGTGTATAAGTGAGAATATTGATATATTCATGATGTAAGTGTAAAAGGGCATAATTACATCGGAAGACAGTGTCTCAGTTCTCCATTTTTTGCTATTTATTAATTCTATATAAAAAATCAATTAAAATACTATGTATCTCATGTCTTTTCTTTCCTTGGTAGCCCTTATTACTGGAGATTAAAGACACAGGAGAGTTGGGTCATTTGTGCAAGGAGAATGTCGTTTATTGAGACTAGGGGTCAGACTTAAATATCCAGGGCGGAGCACAGTGGAAATTCCCCAGGTGGCTGGGAAATTGCTGACTTGAGAGATCAGTTTTTAAATTTTTATATTTATTGCATTGTACTTATTCAGTGCTAACTGGAAATCACATCTGAATCATAAAGAATGATGAGTAAATTTTAAAATACTTGAAAAACTTACAATTGGACACAATAAGACATAAATATTAATTCAATGTGTAAAATATATATGTCTCTTTCTTAATAAAGACAATATTAGTTATTCCTAAATGCCAAAGTTGAATAATAAATAAGGTTATAGGTATATTATGAATATTATTTCACAGTATTTAAAGTTTTAAAGGTTGCCCAAGACTTAAAATTGTACATTGCAATAAATAGAGATTACAAAGGATAGAAATTATATTTTATCAGAGAAAAACTTAAACTGAGAATGTGGTGTCTTAAAATGAGAAGAAAATCTATTTTAAAGCTCTATTTTTCAAACAAGTACAGAAGAACTTAATAAAGAGAAATTAGCTAAATAAAGACATCAACAGTGAAGTGGCTGATTGAGAAGCCCTGTAGTTCCCATTGAACTCTTCCCATCAAAGTCTCCAACAACTGTTGGTCATAATAACACAGAATTACAGTAAGTGAAAAGCAATGAGTAGCCAGTAAAGGCATTATTTATGACCTACATGTAGCATTATTTTAGACAGAAAAATAAAGCTTGTCATGGAAAGCTTCTTATTTCTGGAAAGTCTCATAAAAATCTAAAATCACAGCTTCATCTCTGTCATTTAAAAAAAATCAAAATTAACCTACTCTCCAATAAAAGAATATTTTCAGTTCAGAGCAGGATAGAGATGACCTAATAAAATGTTTAGAAGCAATCTGCAATTGTTTAGCTGCTTTATTCTTGAAAGTGTGGAGAGTAGATTTTTGCTTTAATGTTTCATGTTGGGGTCATAGACACAGGTCAGGGGGTGCACAGAAAGGTATGTCAGTGGTGTATTAACCCCAAGTAGTTGATGGCTGTGTAGACAGGAGAGCAAGGACAAGCAAACAATTAAAATTCAGGACAGAAGGGAATGATTGGTGTTTTCAGAAGATGTTGGCCCCACGGTGAGAGGAAAGAACACAGGCAAAGGAACAGACCAAACAAGGCTGTAAACCAGAATTAGACACAGGTAGACAATTTGTGGCAAGATGACAGTAAGAAATGTTTATACCAGAAACTGTATTTTGTGGTGTGACAGCAGTCTACTGGGTTAAGTCACAGTGCAGTGCCCCAGTAAGAATCCTGTTTGTTATGGCTGTGTGTGAGAGAAATTCCTTACCTGGTCAATTTTCCTTTATGACTATTCATAGCTGGTATATATTGTACTACTTGGTCTTATAATAAAATACCTCAGCCAGATATTGGGGTAAATGCCTAAAAATCAGAGAGAGAGAGGAACAAGCCCCAGCCACTTCTCACCTAGCCAACTCCTCAAAAATTCTCAGTCTGAATGCTTCTGAATCCTCTACAGAAAGGGAAGAGAAGTGCAGCTGAAGGGCTGAATTATTGCTCCTTCCCGCTTTATCATTCGTTCCCTGTCCAGTTATCTCCAGTTTCCTAGTGCTAGTATTAAAGGCCTGTGTTTCCAAAGTGCTGCAAGCAGAGACATGGATTCCAAGTGCTGGGATTAAATACTCTTCCATGGAGTGTTTTCTATGGAGGAGACAAAGGTATTGATATTTGGGGAAATTTGAGCTCTTATGTCCAAATGTCTACTCCCAAAGTTATCTGAGCATAAAATGTTGATTTACCAACCACATTTACTTGGCTCTATTTTGCCTTGAACTCACAGAGAACCAAACAGATCTCTGCCTCTGGAGTGGAACGCTGGGAATAAAGGAATGGGTCAACACTCCCTGACCTTCATGGCTAAATCTGTGGCTTGGTGCTGTTCTCTGATTTTCAGGCAAACTCTATTCAATAGACAATATATCACAACAGGTATACATTTGGATACTAGTCTAGTTCAATGTGTTGTAGATGAATGTTTTTGCCTTGTTAGTCTGCCCATCTGGAGGGTAGCTGGCATTTTTGTGTATGTACTCAAGGGACTTCTCAACATGCAATTCTTACACCTTGCAATCTTTTTCCATTTCAGCCTATAGAATTTCAGACAGTGTAGTCCCACCACATGTTTTGAGAAATGGCTGTAGGAAACAACACTCAACGCAGCCACTCCATCATCCCGTGTTTTATATTTGTCGAGGTAAGTCTGTTTTTTAAGCTATGAACAAGTTGTAATAGCATATTTCATGCTTAAGGCATGTATTGTTTTGTGAAATTATTTAATCTTATAATTGGGTCAAATTTTGATGGGATAAATAGAGAATTAATAACTTTAAAACAATGTTTACCAAATAAGAAACATGAATAAGATGGTTTTAAAACTGCTTCTTTGGGAGATAGAATACATTTTTATTCTTTTTTTAAAATTTTCAATATATTAGCTATGAAAGTGAATGCAGCGCTTTAATTAAATCCTCTTTTAAAAATCAGTATCATTTTCCAGAAACTCAATAAGGCAGGCAGTTTACTAATGTTCATAGTTCATTATCTTTTGTCTCTGAAGTTCATAGATGGAAAAAAATCGAATTGGCTATTTCCACTAGGCATTTTCCCTTGTGATGCTGGGAAAGCTTCTATAATAAGATGGTCCTTCTATAGTGCATCTCTGAGTTACTCCAATATTTCTCCATCATCTGTGTTGCTAACTTCCAATATTCTTCCTCATAGCCATTTCCTCCATGGAGTATTTGGGGAAATTGGGAGTTTTATGGCCAAAAGTCTATTCCCTAAGTCATTTGAGCGTGAAATTTTGATTTACCAATCATATTATTGTTTTGGTCTTCTTAAAATAGGTCATCTAAGGGATTATTTTATCATAAATATAAAGTTTAAAATATAAACTATAAAGAAATGAAAAGTGCTTGAGCATCTTGTCTGAATAACTGTGTGGATAGTTGTACCATTCCAAAGACTGGCTGTACCACATTCTGTGTTAATGACTTCTTTCTGATTGACTGGGAATTAGGTGTATTGATCTATTTGTCATTTGTAAAAACAGGTACTTAGGCCAAACTACTACTCATCAAAGCACATACAGACTTTCAGTAACTATGAGAGATTTTCCTTTAGTTTGTTTGATTTTGTTTTATTTTTGACACATAATCTCCCTTTTTGGTCCAGACTGCCTTAATGTCATGGAAATCCTCCTGCTTTAGCCTTATGAATAGCATTATGTACAAGCATGACCACACCTACATAGTAACATTTTCAAACATGGCCTATGAATCATAGTGACTTTTTTAAAGTTTAAAGCTATTTTGATATGTTTGTTTTATCTGGTGGTCACTGGGGGAATAGTCTGGGGTTACCTGGTGGTTTATTCTCTGGTTAAGATTTGTGAATAGTGGAAGAGAAGAGACAGTCAAAGTGCATACAGAATTGATTAAGCTAAACTTCTAGAAGCGTAAATAAAAAACTCATCTTTATAGCATGCGCAGATTGCCTTTAACTTGCTTCACAAGGTCATGGACAACACCAGTTAGACAGTAACAACAGTGTGTGAATTGTGGGCCCTACCTCTTCTTGTGGAAATTGTAACAAATGATAGAAGTACTTTTTCTTGCTGCTTATGCAGAAAATGTAAGGAGATTGTCAATTCCTTAAGTGTCCCTATAAAAATGAAATTTGTAGTATTCTAGAGAATGCTGAAGAATGTCACCTGTCATCATCTTTATACTCCAGAACACTTTTACTTTGCTCCCCGTTCCACATCAAGCAGTAACCAAGCCTCTAAGTAAGGGATAATTTATTGATGGAAAACCATACTTTCTGACACTTTTTAGTGCTCTAATATGTGAATGAATAGCTTGACTGGTCAAGCAGAAGCTAGAGAGAGTAATAAATCCTTCTGTAGCTCACCTTGATGCTGGCATAAATATGCGTTTGGAAATCTGGGAGATAAGAGATGGTTTATTCTTTTTATTGTTATATTGTTATTGTTATTTTGTAATGGAGTTCAAGATGTATCATTAACATCTCTTCAAAGTAGGCTGAGGGAGAAGCAAAATAGAACTTAATTGAAAGATAAGAGAAAGAAAGTGAACCTCAAGGACACACCCATAGTTCTCATCTATTTCATTAATTTAAAAAAAAAAAAAAAAAGGATCATTTTCCTGAATGTCTTTCAGGCACCTCAACAAGAGTTTTAGAAGTTGTAACCGAAATGTATCCAAAACAACTGGATAATATGTCAGTTACATTAAAGAATATTGGCTTTTAATTATAAAAGACATTAAATACAAGAAAATGAATCCTCACACTCATTATCAAGAATAAATCTTACAATTTTACCATATTTGCTTCAAATGTTTCTTATTTTGGAGGGGCTTATTGTTTTTGTTATGTTTTGTTTCTGTTTTCTCTCCAAAGAAAGTAAAATGCTGCTGATATGGCCAACATCCTACAATGTGAAATGATTCATATATATCTTTTATTTTAAATACAATGTTATTTAAAATATATTTCCTTTTTCTACCTCCAATTCCTTCCTCCAACTCCTTCTTTGTCCCCCATTCTCAAACTGATAGTCTTCCATGATTATTGTTACACACACACACATATGCATGTATGTACAAAAATATAAATACAATTTAATGTATTCATTTTTGTTGCTTGTGTTTGAGTTATTTCAGGCTGACCTCACTGTACTAAACAACTTGTTCATCCTGGAGATGAAAAACTCTCTTTCTCTGTAGGTACATTGCTTTTCGAGACAAAGAGCAATTTCTCTGAATAAGACTGAGGGTAGTATTTGTCTATGTCTATTTAGAAGATAGTTTAGTGCTGTATCAATTTACCTAAACAACAGGAATAAGTCCTTTCTTCTCAGCCATAGGAATTTTCTTGGGTTTTTAGTGAATTCTCTCCTGTGGAGTGAGCCTCAAATTCAATCAAAGACCAGGTGACTCTAATAATAGTCATGCAATTGTTGTGTTCATGAGCACATCTTGCCTGGCAGGTTGGTATTAGTTTGTGGAGTTTTAATCTAGATGAGGCCATTAACTCTTTTCTCCTGTTGCAGCCTGTAAAGCAACTTCTGGTATTATGAAAGCTAACCAGGAGGAAGGAAGCTTTCAGCTCAGCTCCAGATCAATTTCTATAAATCTTTTACCCAGGGGTTGTTATATTTTCAGCAATATGATCTTATCAGCTATTCTGAGTGAACAACCAATGCAAATAACAAGATGATTTTGTAGGCCTATGGGCCTCCCTGATCAACAGTATCTGAGGAGGTATCAAACCCCTGCTACTGGAGCAGCATTACCAGATGGCCATGATTGCATCTTTCTAGAACATTTCTTTACACCTATACATTTTAATTAAATTACAAAGTATTGGGTTTCCATTTTGTTATTTCATGCTCCCTTCATCACATCCCTGATTAAAGCTTTCCATTGCAGTGTTACCCTCTCTCCTTTTACTTCACATCTGTTCTGCTATCTGCCTCTATTAAGGCATTCTGTGCCCCAATGACCCCTTTCTAGTTTCATGGCTTCTACAGGTACTCTAGGCTAAATACACAAATTTAAAGACTGAAGCAAGGATCCTAATATGAGAGAAAATATGTGGTATTTATCTTTCTATGCCTGAGTTACTTCAACATATTTTCCTAGTTACATGCATTTTTCAAAAAATACATAACTTCTATTTTTCTCTACAGCTAGATAAAATTTCATTATGTATATGTACCACATTTTAATTATATACTCATCAGCTGATGGGAATTGAGACTATTTCCATTTCCTAGATATTGCTCAATGATGAACATGGATGAGCAAATATCTCTGTAGTAGGCTATAGTGTCTTTTGGGTATATGCCCGGAGAGCTTGGACATTCAGTAGTTCCATTTTGAGCTTTTTGAGGAACCTCCAAAATGATTTCCATACTGACTTACAGTACTCCCACCAGCAGTCAATAAAGGTCCCCACATCCGTGCCATCATTTTTTGTCATGTGACCCACTGATGATCCCATTGTGACTTGGGTGAAATGGCATCTTAAAATAATTTTAATATTCAGCTTATTCTTTAGCAGGTATTTCAGTAGTCATAGATGATAAAGAATCTTGATCCTTCTCTACATTTGACTTCATATTGTGATTACTAAGGATTGGTGACCTTACTTGGCATCAAGTTTCTATGGCTGGATCAACCACCACTATTCTACCCCTTCTTACTCCCTGACTTTGTTGCTGCTGCTACAAACTCCTCCAGCATTACTCTTATCAATAAGTGATCCATTTTTTCTTTTCAGTTGATTGGTTTTGGTTTTTTTTTTGGTTTTGCCTGTTTATTATTATTATGAACAAAGAAGTCACACTTTCTATCCCTGTATATCCTTATTAGGTCCCTTCCTCCTCCCGCTACATCAGGTCATTCTTTCTTCTCCACAGCTCCCCATCCCATCCCTGGGCAGGGAGCAGACAGTCCCATGGTCCCACTGACCCAATATTGCTTAGTTCAGTCTCACCTCCTGGCAGATCCAGTTTCTCACCCCTCCCTCAAGAGT
The DNA here is from genome assembly GCA_004025045.1 of Sigmodon hispidus. Lineage (NCBI taxonomy): Eukaryota > Metazoa > Chordata > Mammalia > Rodentia > Cricetidae > Sigmodon > Sigmodon hispidus. Next base: position 5,496 of record PVIH01008382.1, on the reverse strand, counting down.
GAGTCAGGTGTTCCTCTGGGGGGAGTGGGATCTGAGGAGTCAGTCCAGGGTGTTTCTGATCCCAAGCTGTTCAGTGGTTGTGGTTTGCAGCTTGGGCATGCTTTGCTTTTTTCTTGCTTGTTTGTTTAGAGGGTTAGGGTACTAATGAGTGAGTACATCCCCTGCTTATCTTTCTGAGTTTGAGATACCTCGCTCAGGAGGATAATCTCTAAGTCCATAGATTTGCCTGCAAATTTTAGGATATCATTTTTTCTTACTGCTGAGTAGTACTCCATTGTGTAGATGTACCACAGTTTGTTAATCCATTCTTCAGTTGAGGGATATCTAGGTTGTTTTCAGGTTCTGGCTATTACAAATAATGCTGCTATGAACATAGTTGAGCTAATTAATGCCTTTGGAGTATGATTATGCATCTTTAGGATATAAACCCAGAAGTGGTATTGCTGGGTCCTTGGGGAGATTGATTCTCAATTTTCTGAGAAACCACCATACTGCGTTCCAAAGTGGCTGAACCAGCTTACACTCCCACCAACAATGGAGAAGTGTTCCCCTTGCTCTGCATCCTCTGCAACATAGGCTGTCATCTGTGCCTTTTATCTTAGCCAATCTAACAGGCGTTAGGTGGAATCTCAAAGTTGTTTTGATTTGCATTTCTCTGATGGCTAAAGAAGATGAGCACTTTTTCAGGTGCCTTTCAGCCATTCATAATTCCTCTGCTGAGAATTCCCTTTTTTAGATCTGTACCCCATTTTTTGATTGGCTTATTCAAGTTTTTGGGCTCTAGATTCTTGAGTATTTATATATCTTAGTGATTAGTCCCATATCACTTGTAGCATTGGTGAAATTTTTTTCCCATTCTGTAGGCTGGCATTTTGTCCTTTTGACAGTGTCCTTGGCTTTACAGAAGCTACTTAGTTTCAGAGGATCCCACTTATTGATTGTTGGTCTTAGTGTCTCTGCTACTGGTGTTATATTTAGGAAGTGGTTGCCTGTGCCAATTCGTAGAAGTGTATTTCCTACTTCCTTTTCTATCAAGTTTAAAGTGGCTGGGTTTATGTTGAGGTCTTTGATCCACTTGGATTTGAGTTTTGAGCAAGGTGACAGGCTTGGATCTTTTTGCATTTTTTTACACACTTCCATCCAGCAATGCCAACACCATTTGTTAAATATACTATCTTTTTTCCATTGAATGTTTTGGGCCTCTTTGTCAAAGATCAGGTGTTCATAGGTTTCTGGGTTAATGTCTGGATCCTCAAATCTATTCCATTGATCCACAAGTCTGTTTTCATGCCACTACCAGGCTGTTTTTATTACTGTAGCTCTATAGTACACCTTGAAGTCAGGGATGGTGATACCTCCTGAGGTTCTTTTGTTGTGTAAAATTGTTTTGACAATCCTGGCTTTCCTGTTATTCCAAATGAAATTGAGTATTGTTCTTTCAAGGTTCATAAAATATTGTGTTGGGATTTTGATGGGCAGTGCATTGAATCTGTAGATTGCCTTTGGCAGAATTGCCATTTTTACTATGTTGATCCTACCAATCCAGGAACATGGTAGATCTTTCCATTTTCTGATATCCTCTTCAATTTCTTTCTTCAGTGATTTAAAATTTGTGTCAAATAGGTCTGTTACTTCTTTGATTATAGTTACTCTAAGGTATTTAATACTATTTGCAGCTAATATGAAGGGTAATGTTTCCCTTATTTCTTTTTCAGCTCTTCTATCTTTAGTGTATAGAAGGGCTACTGATTTCTTTGAGTTTATCTTGTATCCTGCTACATTGCTGAAGGTGTTTATCAGCTGTAGCAGTTCCTTGGAAGAATTTTGTGGGTCATTTATACGTATACAATCATATCATCTGCAAATAGAGATAGTTTCACTTCTTCTTTTCCAATTTGTATCCTCTTAATCTGTTTTCATTCCCTTATTGCTTTAGCTAAAACTTCGAGAACTATATTGAATAGATAAGGGGAGAGAAGACATCCTTGTCTAGTTCCTGACTTTAGTGGGATTGCTTTGATTTTTCTCCATTAAGTTTGATACTGGCTGTCGGCTTCTTGTAAATCGCCTTTATTATATTTAGGTATTCTTCCTGTATTCCTGATCTCTCCAGAGCTTTAATCATAAAGGAGTGTTGGATTTTATCAAAGACTTTTTCCACATCTAAGGATATGATCATGTGGTTTTGTTCCTTTAGTTTGTTTATATGATGGACAATGTTTACAGTTTTTCATATGTTAAACCAGCCCTGCATTTCTGGGATGAAGCCTACTTGGTCGTGGTGGATGATATTTTTTATACATTGCTGTATACAGTTTGCCAAAATTTTGCTGAGAATTTTTGCATCAATATTCATGAAGGAAATTGGTCTGTAATTCTTCTTCTTTGTTGTGTCTTTGAGTGGCTTGGGGATTAGGGTAATTGTGGCCTCATAGAAGAATTTGGCAATATTCCTTCAGTTTCCACTGTGTGAAATAGTTTGAGGAGTAACAGTAGTAATTCTTCATTGAATGTCTGGTAGAATTCGGCACTGAAACCATCTGAACCAGGGCTTTTATTTTTGGAGAGGCTTTTAATGACAGCTTCAATTTCCTTAAGGGTTATAGGCTTGTTTAGGTAATTAATCTGATCTTCATTGAATTTTGGTAAATGGTACCTGTCCAGAAAGCTGTCTATTTCTTCTAGGTTTTCCATTTTTGTGGAATACAGATTTTCAAAATATGATCTTATAATTCTCTGTGTTTCCTGGGGGTCTGTTGTTATGTCCCCCTTTTCATTTCTGAATTTGTTGATTTGAACACACTCTCTCTTTTTTTTTTTTTTGATTAGTTTGGCTAAGATCTTATCTATCTTGTTGACTTTCTCAAAGAACCAACTCTTAGATTCATTGATTCTTTGTATTGTTCCTTTTGTTTCAATTGTATTGATTTCTTCTCTAAGTTTGATTATTTCCTGCCATCTACTCCTTCTAAGTGAGTTTGCTTCTAATTGTTTTAAGGCTTTCAGCTGAGCTGTTAGGTCTCTAGTATGTGATTTCTCTAGATTTTTCCTGTAGGCATCTAGCGCTATGAATTTTCCTCTTAAGACTGCTTTCATTGTGTCCCACAAGTTTTGATATGTTGTAGATTCATTTTCTTTAAATTCTAGGAAGACTTTGATTTCTTTCTTAATTTCTTCCTTGACCCAGAGATGATTCAGCTGAGAGATGTTTAGTTTCCATGAGTTGGTAGGCTTTCTTTGATTTTTAATATTGTTGAACTCTAACTTTAGGCCCTGGTGGTCCGATATATTACAAGGAATTATTTCCATTTTTTTTGTATGTGTTGATATTTGCTTTATTACCAATTATGTGGTCAGTTTTGGAGAAAGTTCCATGAGGAGCTGAGAAACATGTATATTCCATTGCGTTTGGGTGGAAGCTTCTGTAGATATCTATTAAATCCATTTGCATCATAACCTATTTTAGACTCCTTATTTCGGTGTTGAGTCTCTGTCTGTTTGACCTATCCAGGGTTGAAAGTCGTATATTGAAGTCTCCCACTATTAGGGTGTAAGAATTGATGTGGGATTCATGCTTTAGCAGTGTTTCTTTTACATAAGTAGGTGCCCTTATAATAGGGGCATAAATATTCAGGATTGAAATCTCCTATTAACCAATTTTTCCTGTGATGAATAAGTAATGACCATCTTGGTCCCTTTTAATTGCTTTTAGCTTAACGTCTACTTTGTTGGATATTAAGATTGCAACCCCCGCTTGTTTCTTAGGACCATTTGACTGGAAAATCTTTTCCCAAGCCTTTATTCTAAGCCTGTGTCTGTCCTTGCGATTGAAGTGTGTTTCTTGTAGGCAACAGAAGGATAGCTTCTGTTGTATCCATCTTGTTAGTGTGTGACGTTTTATAGGAGAGTTGAATCCATTGATATTAAGGGATATTAGTTACCATTGATTGACATTTCCTGCCATTTTTGGTGGTAATTTGTTTGTATTTCCTTTCTCTAGAGTATTCTTCTGTGAAATTATTGATTGTTTGTGTTTTCATGGGTGTATCTGGGGTCCTTAGGTTGGAGTTTTACCTCTAATACTCTCTGTAGTGCCGTATTGGTAGATAGATATTGTCATGAAATATCTTGTTTAATCCATTTATGGTGATTGATAATTTTGCAGGGTATAGTTTTCTAGTTTGGCAGCCATGCTGTTTAAGTGTCTGTATAACTTCTGACTAAGCCCTTCTAGCTTTCATCATTTCCATTGAATAGTTAGGTGTTATTCTGAAGGGTCTGCCTTTATATGTGAGTTGGCCCTTTTCTTTTGTAGCTCTTAAAATTTTTTCTTTGTTCTGTATGTTTTGTGGCTTGATTATAATGTGGTGCACTGACTTTTTTGGGGTGTTCATATCTATCTGGTGTTCTATAAGCTTCTTTTATCTTTATAGGCATTTCCTTCTTCAGGTTAGGGAAGTTTTCTTCTATGTTTTTATTGAAAACATTATCTGTGCCTTTGAGCTGATATTCTTCTCCTTCTTCTATTCCTATTATTCTCAGATTAGGTCTTTTCATGGTGTCCCAGATTTCTTGAACATTTTGAGTTATGGCTTTTTTGGTTTTAGTATTTTCTTTGACTAATATATCTATTTGAGCTACTGAGTCTTCCACTTCAGAGATTCTATCTTCCATTTCTTGAACTCTGTTTGTTATGCTTTTATCTGTGGTTCTAGCTTTTTACTTCAGGTTTTCTATTTCCATCTTTACCTCATTTTGTGCCTTTTTTATTGCTTCTATTTCAGTTTTTAGTTCCTGGCATGTTTCTTTAATTTTTTGGTTTACTTTTTCTTGGTTTTCTTTCATAGAGTTGTTCATCTCTTCCAATTTTTTGTTTGTATTTTCTTCTATTTCTTTAAGGCTATTTTTCATATCTTCTTTGAGAGCCTAGATGATCATCATAAAGGAATTTTTGGTGTTGCTTCCTTCTGTTTCCTCTTCATTGCTCAGTTCAGATCTTGTATTATCGCGGTATAAACCCGCCCTAAGATATGTTTTAAATGGGATTTATTTTGTGAAAATTGCTTACAAAACAGAGCCGGTTTTAAGAGAAGATGACAGGATGAGGTTGCAGCGCACCAGAGCCTTTCTAAGGAAGATTCTTCATCCCCACGATGTACGTCCGAACTCCCGGGCAGCTGGGCCGAACTGTGTACCCGGTCGGGGAACTCTCACAAGAGAATGATGACTTCCTGTCCTGGTCCTCTCCCTCGAAGGTCTACTTCAGGAATCCCTTTCAGTTAACCACGCCCCACTCGTCTCCAGTCCTATGACGCGATCGTTCACATATATAGTTCCTGATTTCCTGCTACATCTCCCCGTTTTGTCTAAATAGGAAGGTTCTAAACTAGGTATAAAACTACATACTATAGGGATCATCATAAGACAGTGTCTGGGAAAGAGAAAGGTACTAACATAAGTGAGGTCAAACTACTGCTAACAAACAACAACTACAAA
>PVIH01008381.1:81674-91847 GCA_004025045.1 Sigmodon hispidus | reverse complement strand
AATGATATCCTAAAATTCACAGGCAAATGGATGGATTTGGAGAATATCCTCCTGAGCGAAGTCTCACAAACTCAGAGAGATAAGCAGGGGATGTACTCACTCACTAGTGGTCTCTAAACAAACAAACAAGAAAAAAAGCCAAACATGCCCAAGCGGCAAACCACAACCACGGAACAGCTTGGGATCAGAAACACCCTGGTCTGACCCTTTGGATCCCACTCCACCTAGAGGAACACCTGACTCCCTCTTGAGGGAGGGGGGAAAGAACTGGATTTGGCCAGAAGTGGAGACTGATCTAAGCATTATTGGGTCAGTGGGACCATAGGACTGTCTGCTCCCTGCCCATGGAGGGGATGGGGAGTTGCAGAGGAAAAAAATGACCAGATGTGTTGGGAGGGGGAAGAGACCTTGAATAAGGATATACAGGGATGGAAAAAAAAATTCAGAGGGAAAGATGAACACAAAGAAAATATAGGTGTAGCAATCTTATTTGTATTTCTACCCTTGATAAGCCATGCTTATCATTCTTATCCTCTGTTCTGTATAGTTATTGTTAACTCTTCCACATTTTAAATTCTTTTTACTGTGTTTTTTTTTTGATAAATACAAAATAAAGAAGGAAAAAAATAAAAAAAAATAAAAAACAACAACTGTTTATATGGGCACCAAAAAAAAAAAAAAAGAAAGAAAACCTTGTTAAGACAGATTATGAAATTTATTCAGACTCAGAAAGAGGAATTCAAAAGAAAACCAATTTCAACATTGATTTACGTGATTATGAGGAAACAGCTTAAGCAAGGCTTTCAGACAGCCAAACTTAATATATCTAGTAACATTGCAAGAACTGTCAAATGATAGAAACCATGCAGATGATGAATGGCCTCCAGAAAAAAATACTAGATTTAAGGAAATTTAAGAAAGCATAGTCACTTGTGCTATGCACTCACCGTTTGTAAAACAAATGTTAAATTCTTAGTCAACCTGTAATAGAATTATCTTTAAGACTGCTCAGATATGATTATAGCTATCTTGGAGGCTGGGCCTCAGTTACATTGGAAAATATGGTGGAAAGATGAGGTTAAGACCATTTAACAACAAAGTAGGGTAGAGGTATTGAAATCTTCTGAGACCAACTTCTAGGGAAAAGTAATTTTAATATGATAATTACACCATGAATTTATACCAAATGGCAACCTCAAATGCTTGTGATAAAATTGGAGAAATACAAAAGAAAATTGAATTTTTTACAAAAGGCAAAAAGAAATCTTTACAGATTATTTTTTTACAAATATTGAGTGCAGTGGTAAATAGAATGGTACCAGATTTACTTCCTAGGTAAATAATATTTGAATCTCCAACTTTTGAAAATGATTACTCACAATGCAAAAAAAAAAAAAACATAATTAGGCTGTTAAAGTCTAGGTCAGCATCCTTAAAGGATTAGATTTGTGATACAATTAATATGGAATCTTACAGCTTTGATGATAACTTGGTGGGTGAGATTATTTCTAAAAGTTCAAACAAAAATCAAAATATCAAATGTCATTAAGTGTAGAAGGCAAGGTTACAAAAAACGTTACTGTAAACAAGGTGTTTCCAGGAACAATGTCTTTGCCAAAAATAAAGAAACAGATATGTCTAACAGAATGCCACTCCCTTCTAGAGTATACACAATGTGTGGCAGAGGTAGGCATTGGACCAATGAGTGCAGATATACAAAAAACAGATAAGGTAACTTTTTGTCTCCTGTCATCATAGATGGAACGCCATCTCAGAGCAATTATTACAGAAAATAATACCTATTAAAAAAAAAAAAACAACCCTTGTTCTGGATTATAAATTTTATAAAAAAAAGACAAAAAAAATCAGCATAAACTATAAATCAAAATTGATAAAGATTATAAAGGAAACCTTTAATATTAGGGTAGAGAAGGGTTTCACTTTTGTTTATGCAGGTGAAAAAAAGCTATGTATACAATTAATGTTAATAAAGACTCAATCAAACCAGAGAAACTACTTGAAAAAAAGGAATGATGGCTTATCCACTGATGTCATTTTTTTTCTCTTTTTCTTTTCTTTTTTAAACTCTTTATTATGAATAAAGTCTCCTTCATTTATCCATGCATCCCTTTGTTCAAGTTTTTTTCTTCCTCCTGCCCCTCCAAGTCACTCTCTCTTCTCCCCATCTTCTTATCTCCTTCCCAGCAAGGGCAGGACGTCCCAAATTCCCAAGGTGGCTTAGTTCAGCATCCACTCCAGGCAGATCTGCTTTCCTCACCCCAACATCAAGACTAGGTCAGGTGTTCCTCTGGAAGGAATGGACTCCAAAGTGCTGATCGAAGGTGTTTCGGATCCCAAGCTGTTCAGTAGTTGTGGTTTACAGCTTGGACATGCTTTGCCTTTATTTGAAGTCCACTAATGAATTAGTACATCCCCTGCTTATCTTTCTGGGTTTGTGATACCTTTAAGTTGAAAAAAAAAATCACCAGAAAAGGGTCTGGCAGGGTTTTTGGTTTTATCTTTACAAAAAACTGGAAATACCCATCTTCAAGAACTTGAAGGAAATTAGATATCAAAATGTCTAAAACAGAAAAGAAGGCTATTAAGAAAAAAATTCAAACAAAGGAATATCTAACCTATTGGTACCAATATACTTTACAAGATAAAATATCACTGTTTAACATCTATATTTCTTTATTTCTAAAAAAACAAAGTAGCAGTTTCAATTAAAGTATAAATTAAAGCTAGCTTTGTAGTTGGAGTGTGGCTCTTTCCTCTAAACCTAAGCATGCTTGTTAAAGGAAAATGCCAAATTTCTTTATCATATGAGAACAGCCACCTGATATGGGACAGGAGAATAATGAAATTAGGGACTATTCTATTACTACTGATCTCTTAATCTTTTAGTTTTATTTTAACTATTAATTTTTACTTCATGTATAAATTTTATATATGATTTATAATACATATATATGTTTTAAACTTTTATTGTGATATTAATGTTTACATACTGTCCTAATTAATTCTAGAAAAAAATGGCTTTATCTAGCTTTATGTATATTGTTTTTGGGTTTTAGTCTCTTACAAGTCTTTTTTCACTGAACCATAAGGATGTTTACCTGTGACCTTTGTGCTATCCAAATGGAAGATGGTGCCCCACAATGATTTTATGAAGATTATGACAATGCCACTAGGCTGACAAACAGTAACCAAATATTGGAGTTGGAATACAAACTGCTCAGAATGATTTTGAGAGGGTTGGCTGAGATGATCCATCCTCACAGACATCCACATTCCACTAAGAGTTGGGGTTGGAGTGAATGGTGTTTTGTCTTTCAATGGATTATGGATGATTGTCATTGTTTAGGGTGATTGGTCACAAATTGATATTGGTAATGGTTGGGAAATAAGCTGAACAGGAAGTTTATATTCAGAGATCTTGTTTGAGAAAAAGTAAAAGAAGGGTACAGAACTGTTGTTTGTAGTAGGATTCAGGAGTTATTTAGGGAAGCTTTAGTAGCTCCTGAGAATCAGGACCACAATGGAGCATGTCCAGAATTGATAGAGACCAGGAAACACTGACTTCCCTTTCTGTTTGTTCCCTGCCTTCGTGGAGAGGAGACCAGCAGCCAGGCATGGGACAGTTCTTTCTCTAAGATTTGCCCTAAGATTCCTTTTTTTATAAGTGAGTGCTTATATAACCTCTTAATACCTATCACTTTTTTATATAATATATTGCAAGTGAATAATTCCATGATATTTGTGAAATCCTTGAAACTTTTAATCAAAGTTTGAAACAGTTAATAAATAAAAGTCAAATGGATTGTATATGGCTTTCTTTGTGAAAGTTTCTAATTTCTTGTAAGACAGTTCTTTGCAAAATTTTTAATCCAATGACCTTTCAATAATATCCTTCATGTTGTAGTGATTTAAAATGATAACATTACTTTTATGGCTACTTCAAAACTGTAATTTTGTTATTATTAAGAATAATAATGTAAATATCTATGTTTTCAGATATAGATGACTCCTCTGAGAATAGTCCTAGCTCATAGGCTGAAAGCCATTAGTATGAGACTTAGTATTTTGAATGTTCTCTTATTAGAAAACTTAATATGACCCAGAAACTAGCATTTTATTATAAAATATAGACTTGCATTTTATCATCAAATATTTTTAAAATATTTAAAATAAAAATACTCAAGAATTTATGAAATCAATCAATCTTACAGAACGTGTTATGCTCACTTGTAAAAAAGAATATTTTAATCCACTATTGGTAAAGCAAGCATTTGTCCCAGATTTTCAAGAGGACTGGGAGTTGATTGGCATATATGATATCTATGTTTTTATAGAAAAGAATTAAATGAATATTAACATAAAAAATACAAATTTGCTGCACAGAACCAGTATATCAAAACTCAGCTATGTAGTTATTTATATGAAATAAGTTAAAAAGAAGGAATTAAGGATTAATTTTACATTCCCAATGTATACAAAAGAAAGAGCAAGCATACATACTAATACATCAAATACTTTAAAATTTTGCATTAAAGACCAAAGTCATTATATAGTACAATGACATATTATTATAAAATTTTGAATTACCAATGATACTAAATTTTTAATAACCAACATAAGAAGATAATATATAACCTAAAATTATGTAGAAATACAAGTTTCATAGCATAATGAGATTACTAGGTGATTTAATATATTCTTTTATACTATCTTAATAAAATATACTAAGCAACAAATATAGTAATAAAGACTTGAAGCACGGCATATAGGTAATTACATATTCTTTGGACAATATAAGTTGTATTGCTATAAATTACTTATAAAATCAGACCAAATATATATTACAAAATTGTGTTATCTAATTTAAATAGCATAATTATTTTATATCTCATTGACATTGAAATCTAAAATAGGACCATGATTGATGAAAGAGAGACATGGTGAAAATTGAAAAATATTTTGAAAAATATATTTTGGAAGCTGGAAGGTATATAAAAATATATAAGCTATTCCAAATAATATGGAAAATAAGGAGAAGTATTACTAAGCAAGGTTATTGGAGTCAGGTTAGAATACAGAAAAATGTGGATGTTTTAATTATAAAATTATATTAAAACTAAATACATTTAATATTTAAAGTAATGTATTGAACAGTACAGTACATAATAAATGAAAGCTCTTGGAAAATTCATTTAATACAAATAAAATAAAATAAATATTATTGAGAAAATAATCAAATTTATTTTAAGAACAAATTTTTGCTAATATAATTAATGATAAAAGAAAGAAACAATTTTTATACTAGTTGCAATATTTGTGGAGCATTAATAAATTTTACATAAGTCATGTGACCATCTAATTCCAAATAAAACTTTATATCTGTTTGCAATTTTTACAAAGTTTCACCTCCAGAAAAGAAACAAACTATACATCCTAGTGAGTCAAAAAAAGTTAGAAAAATGAACCAATAAATTTGTAAATATCTATAGTTATTGCTGAACAAAATAATATGTTAGAAACTACAAGATAAAGAAATTATAATACTAAGCTAATGTATTGCTAATATGTATATGATAATACTATGATAATAAATAGCTATGAGAAATAAATTCTGTTTGTAAAATTAGATACTGTTTACAGTGAAAGGTAAATACAATCCAAGTGAATGTTTGTTGAACTTTCCTGTAAGGAGTTTGACTTACATTGTTTCTGCAGGTATAGTGCCCCTTACAGCACCACTGGCAACTATGCACAAGATGCAAACTCAGTTCTCAGGCCCATAGTGCCCAGACCTGCATTATTCTATATTGCAGTTATATAGAACTTTCACATACATATATTAGTATAATAGTTCAACAGTTATCATCAGTTCCAGTGGAATCTCAGCCTTGAAATGGATTGCTCTAAGATGGAAAGAGTAAAACTAAGAATAACTAACAGAGATTACTGAAGAAAACAATGTAGCTGAGCCATTCAGTTACTCAGACTTGAGTTACTAATCTCTAGATTGCCTTTCCATTTACTGTCTATATTATTTTAATTAATAAATAGAAAAATAAAACCAAACATGAATAAGAAAATCAGAAAAAAAACTGTGAGAAGATATTATATACAATGTAGAAATAATTCATTAGAAAAATCTAGAAAAATTATTGGACAACAGCAAATTTATAAAAAAATATTAATTAAATCATCTGAAAAATGACTAAAACATTACCATTATAGAGAAGACAAGGAACAACAATGGGTTAGCCATGGTTTCTATTGCTGATTTGCAGAAAGACATTTTTATAAATATTTTAGATGATAGATATCAAATGAGGATTCAATATCAACTTGCTTAGTATGTAGATAATTCAATTTCATCATTAGTTATACATACATTAAAAAAACCATGGTAAATAATTTATTAGAAGCATTAACTAACAATTTATAGAAACAAAATGTAATTAGTTAGCTTTTCTAGAAAAATAAAAGAAAGAAACTTAATTTAATAATATAATTTAAAGTATCAACATAAATGTAACTTCATAATTGAATATTAAATCAAATAAGAAGATGAAACAAATTAAAGAAAATAAAGTTCAGGTATCAGTAGAGGATAAAATCTGGTATCAGTAGAGGATACCAGACAACACTTTTAAACATTAAAGCTTTGCTATGTTAAACACATTAAGAAATAAAGAATAATTTTTTATTTATTATCATTTGTGATAAATGAAAATATTATAAATATGGGAGCAAATTATCATGACTGTTCTATTTAATTACATATAATGATGAGATTATTAAAAACTAAAGCAAAATTGCAGAATCATTAAAATAATTGAAAAATTATTTTTTGATACATGAGTATAAGCTGAACATAAATCTAGTGTAACTGTATATGCATAAGTACACTATGCAGGAGTAAACTCTCCAGCTTGAATGAAAAGATAGTTGAAGGCCAGTCTAAGCTATGCAGAGAGATCAAGAGAGGATCGGCTACATAGCAAAGCCTATTAAAACAAACAAATATGATACATAAAATTTTCAAATCAGAAAAAATCAACATATATGATAAAACACAAAACAAAACAGGAGTATAACCAAAGATGAATAAAAGTAAAATATCTATAGTTTCTTAGAAAACTACCATTAAAATTAAAATTAGTAAAATGAATAATTATATTATGTTTCTTGTAGGAAAATTTAATTTTAAAAAATAAATACTCAAGTAAAACGCACTAATTTAATGAAATTACATTGAGTATTCCTAAGCAAATTTTGTAGATGCTATTAATTAATAAGTTAGTAATTCAGTTGAAAAACAAAGCATTTGTAACTATAATATTATGTTATCATGAGAAAGTGAATGAAATTCAGAAAACAATATATCATTTACAAACTTAATATAAGATTCCATTTCAACTCAGTGATAATAAAGAATTTATTTTATGAATGAGTACATCATAATTAACTATTTATCTCAAACCAAAAACATTTAGTGTAGTCATACATTATATTGAAGACTATATTAAATCATAAAATTATAAAGAACATTAATTATCAACAAAAAATATAAATTGTCTGATTTCCCACATTCCATAAAGAAATTTATTACAAATATAGAAAAATTAAGTGTGTATAACAACATGAATACTCTTTCAAAATGAGTCTAAAATATGGTAAAATGAAAGAGAAAATTACATTTTTTATAAATGTTTATAGCCTATTTTAAAGAAAACAGTATTCCTGGAGAGATGTCTCAGTGCTTAAGCACACTGGCTGTTCTTTCAGAGAATCTGAGTTTGATTCCCACCATCCACTGGTAGCTAACAACTGTCTGTATTTCCAAGATCTGACACCATTACACAATTATTCATGCAGGCAAAACACCAATTCACATAAAAATAAATTAATAAATAAATATATTTTTTAAAAAAACAGTTAATAATTCTCATTTTTAAAGTGGTGAAAACATAGTAGAATGACATTTTGGGCAAAACATGAAAAAATAAACTTGAAACTTATCTAAAAGTTCAGAAAAATTTTAGATTAAAAACTATAACATAATGTCATGGTATGTTCTATGTCTTATGAAACAGCAAAAATTCACAGCCCCAAATCTTATGAATCATTGTACTAACTTTGTATTATTTGCCAATATTAAATTTACTATTTGTCAGTACCAATTTGATTCATTGATTCTTTGTACTGTTCTTTTTGTTTCAATTGTATTGATTTCAGCTCTAAGTTAGATTATTTCCTGATGTCTACTCCTTCTAGGTGAGTTTGCTTCTAATTATTGTAAGGCTTACAGCTGTACTGTTAGTTCTCTAGTGTGGGATTTCTCTAGGTTCTTCTTATAGGCATATAGTGCTATGAATTTTTCTCTAAAGACTGCTTTCATTGTGTCCAACATGTTTGGGTATTCTAGATTCATTTTCATTAAATTCTAGGAAGACTTTGATTTCTTTCTTAATTTTTTCCTTGACCCAGAGATGGTTCAGCTTAGTGATGTTTAGTTTCCATGAGTTGGTAGGTTTCTGTGATTTTTGATGTTGAACTCTAACATTAGGCCCTGGTAGTCCAATGTGATACAAGGGATTATTTCTACTTTTTTGTATCTATTGATATTCTCTCTATGACCCATTATGTGGTGAATTTTAGAGAAAGTTTCATGTGGTGCTGAGAAATATGTATAGTCCTTTGCATTTGGGTGGAAGCTCCTGTAAATATTTATTAAAGCCATTTGCATTATAATCTCTGTTAAATTCCTTATTTCTCTGTTGTATCTCTTTCTGGTTGACTTATCCAAGGATGAAAGTGGGGTATTGAAGCCTCCCACTTTTAGGGTGTGAGAGTTGATGTGGGATTTGAATTTTAGTAGTATTTCTTTTACATAGATAGGTGCCCTTATATTAGTGGCATAAATATTCAGGCTTGAAATCTCCTCTTGATGAATTTCTCTTGTGATGAATAAGTAATGTCCATCTTGGTCTCTTTTAATTGATTTTAGTTTAATGTCTACTTTGTTAGATATTAAGTTGGCAACACCAGCTTGTATCTTATGGCTATTTGATTGTAAAATCTTTTCCCCTCCCTTTACTCTGAGCCTGTGTCTGACTTTGTGGTTGAAGTTTGTTTCTTGTATGTAGCTTCTATTTTTGTATCAAATTTGTTAATGTTTGTCTTTTTATAGGTGAATTGAATCCATTGATAGTAAGTGATATTAGTGACTGCTGATTGATATTTCAGGTTATTTTTGTTGGTAGTTTATATGGATTTCCTTTCTCTGGGCTTTTCTTCTGTGTGATTATTAATTGTTTGTGGTTTCATGAGTGGATCTGGCATCCATAGGTTGGAGTTTTCCCTCTAAGGCTTTCTGGTGGGCCGGATTTTTAATTAGGTTTTGTTTAAGTCTGACTTTGTCATGGAATATCTTGTTTACTCTATCTATGGTGATTGAAAATTTTACTGGGTAGGGTAGTCTAGGTTGGCAGCCATGCTCTTTTAGTGACTGTTTAACTTCTCACCAAGCCCTTCTTGCTTTCATTGTTTTCATTGAATAGTCAGGAGTTATTCTGATGGGTTTGCCTTTATAGGTAAGTTGATCTTTTTCCTTTGCAGCTCTTAAAATTTTTTCTTCTGTATATTTTGTGGCTTGATTAACTTCTGGGGGGTGTCATATATATTTGGTGTTGTGTAAGCTTCTTGTGCTATGACTTTTTTGGTTTTAGTGTTTTCTGCTACTGAGTTTTACTCTCCAGAGATTCTCTCTCCCATCTGTTGGATTCTGTTGGTTATGCTTGTATCTGTAGTTCCAGGTCTTTTCTTCATATTTTCTATTTCCATCTTTGCATCATTGTGTGTCTTTTTTATTGTTTCTTTTTCACTTTTTAGTTCCTGGAATTTTTTTTTCATTTTTTTGGTTTACCTTTTCTTGGTCTTCTTTCAAGGATGTGTTCATCTCTTCCTTTTTTTTTTTTTTTTTTTTTTTTTTTTTTTTTTTTTTTTTTTTTTTTTTTTTTTTTTTTTTTTTTTTTTTTTTTTTTTTTTTTTTTTTTTTTTTTTTTTTTTTTTTTTTTTTTTTTTTTTTTTTTTTTTTTTTTTTTTTTTTTTTTTTTTTTTTTTTTTTTTTTTTTTTTTTTTTTTTTTTTTTTTTTTTTT
>PVIH01008381.1:50634-81574 GCA_004025045.1 Sigmodon hispidus | reverse complement strand
TGTTCATGTCTTGTAGTTAAAGAACCACTAGATTTTTTCTGGTGTTGCCTTGTTTTTCTTCATATTTTTATATGTATTTTTGCACTGGTATCTGTCCATGGCTTCAGTGGTTCATGATTACTCAACTCCTAGTCAGTTGTGGCAAGAGGTCTTGTGTTTCTTCTGCCTCCTCTGCGTAAGGGATCTGCTCTCTCTCTGACTCTGCTCTGGACATGGGTCTGAATTTCAAAGCCTCAGTCCTCCTCTGATGACACAGTTCACCCTGGAGGCCCTGCCTGGATGTGCAAGGTTCTTTCTTTTAGGAGTCGCTGGATGAGCTCCTCATTGCTAAAGCCTTGCTCCTGTCTGTTAGGGAAACTCTGAGATCAGAACCTGAGGATTGATTCTGGTCCCATTGAGGGACTCCCTGGACTGGTGGTCTAGGTGCCAGAATCTGCTCACCTCCTAATTAAGGTGTTTTGTATGACATAATTGAAGTCATTGTCCAAAAGTGTACATCTGTTTATAGATTGTCTACCTTTATAAAATAAGCCTTAATCTTTAAGTTATTTATGATAATAGGAATTACAGGTCATAGTTACCTATGATTGTCACATAATAGTCATGTTAATTAGGTCTCTTAGATATGTATTAATATATGTCAGATGGATAGGCAGACTCTAAATACATCATATACCTAGAGAATATGGCATTTAAGTGTTTTTGTTATTCTGAATTCAATTATAAGACACATATTGTTTTCCTGGCTACACTATTTTTTTCTCAAAATAATGTTGACCATCAATGACATCCCACATAGAGTTTGTCCTCCTTGGTGGATATTGGCCTATTTGGCAAAGAACTGTCCTTGCCTCAACTGCTGACTGTAAGCATGCTGTTCAATGTGTACAAGCAGGACAAAAGATAAAAGGTGTTGAAACCTGACAAGACAGGATAAGGCAATTTCTCAAAATTCCCTGTTCCTGAAAAAAAAATCTGTGAGATATTCTAGACCTATTGCCAAAAAATTGAATGCTCCAACATTACAGAAAAGCTGTGGGTGAATGTCCAGACAGCTGGCCATTGTCTTTTTTTACTAAGTTTGGGAAGTTGTTTGCTTGCATTTCTAGCTTACTCAGGTAATATATTTTTTATCTCAGGTCTTTGATCAGATTGAAAATTAGATAGTTATAGTTATAGCCATTTCACATCTTAGTCAAGAGCATTTAGGTACTAGATTTATATTATTCAGGAGAAACAGCTTTGGAATAATCTCTGTATATTGTCACTTACTGATATTCTAGACCTTTAATGTATCTTTTTAGTATGTTGTTCTTGTTAGTTATAGTTTGACCTTGTTTCTGTTATTTGCCTTTTTTATCTCATGGATATTACCTTATAATTGTTTCTACTGTATATAATTTTATATTTCAGCTTATACTTTCTTATTTAGACAAAAAGGAAAAGATATACTAAAAAGCAGGCATTTCACTTTGATCAAGAGATGTGGCCTGATGTGAGATGTCTTTCTATATGTTTTGAATATCATTTATTATTAAGCGGACTGTTTGGGTCTATGGCAAAGGCATCTTAGAAGGAGGTAGGAAATCTGAGAATAGATAAGGGGATGGAGCGTGGAGTCAAAAGAGACATGATCCAGCCACCCAACAAGTAAGATATTAAAATAATAGGTAATTCACTGGCCATATGGCAAGACAGAGTAATGAAAATGGGTTGAATTAATATGCAAGAGCTAGCTAACAATATGCCTGTGCCATAGCCAAAGTAGCATGTAATTAATATAAGCATCTGAGTCTTTTTTTCTGGGAGGGGTAAACAGCAGCAAGCAGTCTGGACAGTGGGTCAAGTCCAGGCCAGAAACTTCTATTATAGTGTCCTTTGGGTCTTGAGGTCTCAGTGTATAGGACATGGTCAGGCAAATATAAGACTGGGTAAATGCCAGCTTTTTTTCTGTTTGCTCTTTTATGCTCTTAGAAGAAGGACCAGATCAATTTCTGCTTTTTGGACCGGTCAAGCATTCCTGGAATCACACACCTGCTCAATCTTCTGTATCAGTGAGTATTCTCCTATAAAGACTTTAATAAATATTATCTTTTTATTCAGTTGCTAGTGATTATTACAACTAAAAAGGATTATGCCCCAGTTTTTGCTTATACTTACTTTTGACACGCATGGATTTTATGGTTCAATATTAAATTATATCTTTAACTTAGCTCTCCAAGATTTGAATGGCCACCTTTGTAATTTTACTATTGTCAAAATTAAAAGATTCATGCTAAAAAATAAATGACAA
The DNA here is from genome assembly GCA_004025045.1 of Sigmodon hispidus. Taxonomy (NCBI): domain Eukaryota; kingdom Metazoa; phylum Chordata; class Mammalia; order Rodentia; family Cricetidae; genus Sigmodon; species Sigmodon hispidus. Next base: position 79,281 of record PVIH01008381.1, on the reverse strand, counting down.
TTGTTCATTAAACACAATCTGAACAAATATGTGGAATTCTTGTTAGCATATGTTTTGTATAGTGAGGCATAAATAGGTCCTTGCTTTCACTGAGGTGCACTGATAAAACTTTCCTAAAATTAAATTATTAAAATTCTTAATTGTGTCCTCACACTTAGGTATTAATACAACAAAGATTTTAGTTTATCAAAGTTTTTAGTACAGTAATCTTGGAAATTGTTAAAGTCACAAAGATATAGTTAATATCTTTCTAATTCAGGACCAGTCTTTCCACTATGAAACACTACAAAAATTATTTCCACAGATTCCTAGGAATTAAATTTAACTTAAAGTTAGAGATGTAAAACATGCTTGAAATCTCATAACTCTGGAGAATGAGGTAGGATCATTACAAGTTCAAAACCACCTGATATTCTTAGAGAAATTCTGTCCTAAAAAGATACAAAAAAAATGAGCAAAAAAAAGTTTTTAACCCTTGAAAAGTAGACATTCTGGATGTTTTCTAGTGTAATACTCAAGTCTCCTGTAGAAAGTTGTTTACACAATAATGTGGAAATAATTAACTAACAAATACCTGTTAAAATAAAAATAACACCTTAATATACAGCACCTATTTTGGATAGAAAAAGGAACTTATCTTTTATATTTCTATATGTATTTTTGAAGTAGCTTTATTATTATAGCTCTGTTGAACAATATATTTCTCTAAAAAGCATTTTATCTAGTGTTAGTTATAGTGATATTGAAGCTGTAAATTGTTGTGATGAAATCCTAAAGGACTAAAAAGCAATAACAACAAAATAAAATATTCTTCCATTTCTGAGAATAACTTATTTTGTAAGACAATAAAGAAGTTTTATACTAAATATATTCATTACATAACCAATGTGTATACATGTATTTACTACTTTTGTATTAAACACAACATCATCTCACAATTTAACAACATAAAAACATTTCATCAAAGTTTGACAATAATGTTAATATTTGTAATCATGTACAACTCTTTCGTAATTGATGGAATTTGATTTCTCTTGTACCAAGAAAGCAGCAATGACTTTGTTTTCTACTAACATAGACCATTATATTTTGTCTAGATCTAGATGTTAAATTCTGGTTGTAAGAATTGTTACTTATTTTCATAAAATTTGTCATTATCTTCAACTTTTTTAAAAAAAATGTTTATTTTATATAGGTGATTTGTTTGCAGTGTAAAGAGGACATCAAGTGTTCTGAAATCCCTTAACTTCAATTTTAAAACACAATTATCATTAAAATTATATTATGCAATAAATATATTATCTAATAATAAATAATAAATAATTCACTCTATCCTCTCTTCCTTTCTTTTTCTCATACATAAAATAACGACTATATTTAAAGCCTTTCATTTATTGTGAGGATTGAATATTATGTAACATGTCAAATATTACTGCCATTTTACAAAAGCCAAAGATTATTAGAGTCAAAGATCACTCTACCTTACACAGTTCCAACATGCCAGTCTAAGACAATGTTATACAGGACATATTATTAGTCACTTAAAAAACAATGCTCCCTAATGAATTTATTAAATTAAAGCATGTAGAGTGTCAAAACACTATATCAGTTGTAAATTGCCTAAGGACAAATGTGATCTAGCATTTCATAACTGTTACAAAATGGGATGAAGCTTTGAGATGTATCTTTAGCAAAGACGTGTTTCTAACTCTGCCTTGATTCTATCAGATCCTACTTCATGGATGTTTTAACTCTTGTCTCTAATACTAGAAATTCAAGAAATCCCCTCAACATGTGGCTATGGGGAGACATTTAACTACAAAACCATAACAATTCCAAATGTCATATGTAGTGTGAATTATTGCTACATAATACAGCTGACTTTAAAAGGCAAATCAGCTCTCTCCACCGTGACTTCAGGCAGACAAAGTCAATGAAAATTCCATGAACAATTTTCCTTGTATTATAAATTGTTTTTACCTTTCCTTAAAATTTTATACCAGGACACCTACCTATAATAGAAAAGTGAAGTAGTCAGAACAAAGAGATTAAAGACAAAGCATCCTCTTAGAAGCAAAGACTTAACTGTGTGGGGGATAAAAAGGTGTGTGTGTGTGTGTGTGTGTGTGTGTGTGTGTGTGTGTGTGTGCATCTATATGTGTGTGCCCTTTTATTGTCCTCATAGTACAGTTTGCATTAAGGAATAAATTTTTGGTATCAAAAAGTCAGAGATACTCTATACTTGTCTGTTAATTTGTCTCTCTTTAATTATTATAATTGCTAAGATTCTTAGTGAAAGAGACACTGGATCTATTATACTAACTGAAAAGTATACTACCTACAGGGAAAATGTCTGTAAAGTATGTACATAGATTCATTTGAATCTTCTTCTTCCCATTTGAGTAACAAAGAATGCTTACTCTGGGTACTTTGCCAACATTAAATGTGCACATTAGAATTTATTTATTTATTCACGTAATCCTTCACTCATTTATTCAGAAGCAAGATATGTCCTGTAATTATCCCTACATAAAGCTCAATTTGAAGTATACACAAATGTTAAGAATTATTTTACAACATAGACAAACTAAAGCAAAATAACTCACAATTTATTCTCAGAGTAAAAATTAGGAGATTCTATTACTCAGGTGAATACTATGTCTTCCAATGACTCTGGCATTATTCCATAGATATCTAATAGAAGCTTTTTTAATGTTTATAAACATAATAATTCCCCATTTATATCATTTCTTTAAATGCATATCTTTAAGAAACCCATTACAACTGGCTGATGAGAAGATGGTTATATTATTGTTAATTATGACAAAGTTCACTGTAAGTGTTACAGCTCTAATAGAAAGGAATCATGGCAGTTTAAAGCCAAGAAATACCTATAGTTCTGAAGGAAATGGTAGTTCAGCAAAAATTTTTAAAACTCTGTTCCAGTAGGGGAGGATTTCCCCAGCAAAGTTACAATCATTGCTGCATGCAGAGGCAGAGGGTGCTTAATGCAACTCTCACAATCCTTCTCCAGCAGTGGTGGATTTCCCAAAAAGAGATTGCTACAATTCTGCTTCTCTCTGCTCTATAGAAGTATTATAGCTTGATGTAGAATGTCTTTCTGAATTCTGTGAATTATCATTGGATAATACAAATACTGCTAAAATTTTGGCCCATGGCAAAGCAATTTCTTATACACAGGCAGGAAATTCAAGCATAGATAAAAGGAAAGGAAGGTAGAGTCAGACAGATGGTGCAAGCTGCTGCCAAGGGAACAAAAGTACAGGTGAGCCACGAGCCACATGTCAAAATATAGATTATTAGAAATGGATTGAGTCAAGATGCAAGAGCTAGCTAGCAATAAGCCAGAACACAGCCTCAAGAGGTTGTGATTAATATAAACCTTTGCATAATTACTGGGTCTAAGCAGATCCAGGCAGTCTAACCTCAGGGCTAGGTCAGGACAGAAACTTCTGACTACAAATTGTGTCCAACCTCGGGAACTTATATCCACATAAAGCCTAACAAAGCTTAAAAAGAGTTCTAGAAGACACAAATGGAGTGAAAAACAGCTTCCTAGTTGTGTGTCTCATGTGGTCCATGATACAGAGAGGCATTTGGACTTGAGTTAGAAAAGGTCAGGCTTGCAGCATGCAGCTTGGGGTGCAACAATGCCAGTGCCTAAAGACTCACAAGAGTCTCCATGGAGAAACAATTTGCATATGACAAGTTTATGGTTTCTATCCATACAAGCAAAAGGAGAACAAAGTCCAAGATGGATTCTTAGTAGCAGTGTTTTCTTGAGTCAGCTCTGTATACTGGTAGCGAGCAAAGGCACCACTTCTTTAAGTGAGGCTTCCTGACTTACCCTTAGAGGCAAAAGCTATGTGACTCTTTTAAGAGGCCCTGCTGCCAAATATTTAAATGGTGTTTATGAGCAATGGGCAGTGGTGTTCTACTTGACAATGCAGACACTAAATTTTCTCAGAGTTGGAGTAGTAAATGTGGTTCCTGCCAGCACACCTGCTAAAAAGATAAACTCTGTATGAAGCTAGACTACGAGCTGGGTGGAGCCAGGCAACTACCATATCCAAGCCTTTAATCCTAGCATACTAACATATATTAAATATATTATTAATATTTAATATTAATATATTAAGTATATTAAAGAAGAGGTCAGGAAAAAGAAAAGGACAGTTAGACAGTTTCAAACAAAAGAAAAAACTTTAAATGGGTTACAGTGTGTTTAAATATATACATAGGCTAAGGAGCAAAGAGAATAGAAAAGTCCTTTAAAAGGAAATAAAGTAATATATATGCATATTTATATATGCACATCACATAAAAAGAAAATTACACAAAGAGTTTGAATATTATGTGCTATGTTGTCTTTGAGTTCTTTAACTGTTGATGAAGGAGCAAGATCTACTAAGAGACATTTGTTTATAAATACTGCTGACTTAATCTAATCCTTATATTTTGTAAATAATTTGACTTTAAAATTGAAAAAAAATGATACTTTGAAGGAGAGGTTTAATTTTTTTATTTTATTATTATTATCAACAAAGAAGTCACACTTTCTATCCTTGTATATCCTTATTCAAGGCCCCTTCCCCTTCCCACCACATCAGATCATTCTCTCTTCTCCACATCTTCCAATCCTCCCCCCGACCCCGACCGGCAGGTGGAAGGCAGTCCCAAGGTCTCACTGTCCCAATATTGCTTAGTTCAGCCTCCACTCCTGGCAGATCCAGTCTTTAGCCATCAGAGAAATGCAAATCATAACAACTTTGAGATACCACCTGACACCTGTTAGATTGGCTAAGATAAAAGACACAGATGATCCTCTATGCTGGAGAGGATGCAGAGCAAGGGGAATACTCCTCCACTGTTGTTGGGAGTGAAAGCTTGTGAAGCCACTTTGAATTGCAGTATGGCAGTTTCTCAGAAAACTGAGAATCAATCTCCCCAAGGACTCAGCAATACCACTTCTTGGTGTATACCCTAAAGATGCACAGTCGCCCTCCAAAGGCATTAGCTCAACTATGTGCATAGCAGCATTATTTGTAATAGCAAGAACCTGGAAACAACCTAGATGTCTCTCAACTGAAGAATGGATTAACAAACTGTGGTACATCTACATAATGGAGTACTACTCGGCAGTAAGAAAAAATGATATCCTAAAATATGCAGGCAAATGGATGTATTTGGAGAATATTCTCCTGAGCAAAGTATCACAAACCCAGAAAAATAAGCAGGGGATGTATTCACTCATTAGTGGACTCTAAACAAACAAACAAACAAACAAGTAAGAAAAAAGCAAAGCATTCCCAAGCTCCAAATTACAACCATTGAACAGCTTGGGATCAGAAACACCTTGAACTTACTCCTTGGATCCTACTCCCTCTAGGGGAACACCTGACTCAGTCTTGAGGTTGGGGGGAGAAAATTGAGGTTTACCTTTTATTCCAAAAAAAAAATAGAGGTTTTGTATTCATTCTGAGTTAAGAGAAAACAGGTTTGATCAAGGAAGACCCCCTGAAAAGTCTTTGAAGAAAAGAGGTGGCATCATCAGCTTCAAAGCTGCCAACTAAATGATTCTGCCTCAGGATTCCTCATAAGATTGCCAGCACCTCCATGAAACAGAAAGTACTTTTTGGAAAGCTAGCTCATTTTCCAAAATATTCTTTATAAGTAGTTAATGATCATAGTTAAATACTTAATGGTCTCAGTCAATATTTTTCTAGGGGATAAAAGGAGATATGATATACAAATTGTCATAGTCAATCACTTTCTTAGAAAAAAAGGGGGATATGATATATAATTGATTTTTAAAAAATATATTAAATCTAGTTTGATCCTGAAAAAAACTGTTAATATCAAAATTATTTTCATTAGTATATATTTTTGTTTATTGATCAATATTTAAGGTTAATTGTATTGTATTGTATATTTTTACTCTTGTTTAAGATATTACATTTAAGTAATTAATTTAAAATTGTAACATAATTAAAAATACAAATTAAGTCATCTATCATGATTAAACTTATGGTTTTATTAGTTAAGTTGTATGTAAAAATATACTTTATTTAGATAAATAATCTCCAAAGATCTGAAAAATATGACATTTAAAATATTTTAAGAACTTAGACTTTTCAGGACACTGAGACATGTCTGATCTTGGCAGCATCAGTAAATATAGTTCAAGAGGATGATGGCCATCAACAAAACTCCATAAGGAAAAGTTAGTGGGTACACAAAACACTATTCTTGGCTTGACTGCTTGACAGCATGACATAAACTGGCCATGCAGGACCCATAGGAAAGTGACCTCTGGAACTTTGCCATAATAACCTGAGATGGCCCTTCAGGTTTCTGCTTTGCTGCAAACTGTTAGGCATTTGGTAAGACACAGGGAGAAGTGACTGAAAAACTAAGCCAGAATAGGTGGAGTAATACTTTATGCTGTATGGGGTTTCTGGCCCCGGACTAGACCAGAGGTTTGACCAGCAGTCTGGCAGAAACACTAACAGTCACAGAGAGATACAGACACATTAATTTTCTGATGATTGATCCAGGGCTCAGGCATTTACCTCACTAGCTCTTTGGTCTTAAACTAACTCATCTTTCTTATTCTGGTCAGCCATGTGACTCAGTAACTTTTCTCAGAGCAGCATTTTCTGTGCATCTCCTGTAAAGTCAGGAGACTCTGTGGCATCTATCTGCTCTGCTCTGAGATTTTCCCAGTCTGATAGCTCTGCCCACGCTTCCTGTCTGCCTTCAGCCAATCAGTTTTTTTTATTAAACCCATAGGCAGGACATTTATTTAAAATGTAACACATAATCTCACTACAAATTTAAATTTCCTGCTTCATTTGAGATAGGTGTGAGGTTTTCACCCCAGTATCAAGGTTGACTAATGTGTTCTTCTGTAAGGAATGGGCTCTAAGATGTCAGTTCATGCACCAGGAATAAGTTCTTGTCCTACTGCAAGAGGTTGCACAAAATGTCCATGCTGTTTGACTGCCCTCTATATTTGAAGGGTTTAATCTCTTTCCATAAATGTTCCTCAGCTGTCATATCAGTCAGTGAGCTCCAAATATCTTAAGTCATCCATCTTTGTGGGTCTCTTCCTCATAATCCTGATCCCTTTGCTTATATAATCTCTCCTCCACCTCTTCAGATAGACCAGAAACTTTACCTGAGGCTTAGCTATGGATTGCTGCTTCTGCCTCTATCCATAGCTAAATGGAGGCTCTATAATTACAATTAAGATGGTCATTCATTTTCTTACAGAGGAAGTATTGCTTAAACACCCTGTCTCCTATTGCTTAGAGTCTTAGCTGGGGATATCTTGTGGGTTCTTGGATGTTCGCTTAGTACCAAGTTTTTTCTAATGCTATAATGGCTCCCTCTATTTTTTTGGTTCTCCCTCTCTGTTGCTCCTCCCACTGAAGGATCTCATTTCATGACTTTTTTTCCCACCACCCCCTGCTCTCTTCCTCATATTATCCCAATTTTCTTAGAGGCTCTTTTTTTATTTTTTCTTTCCAGGGGATCTTGGATGTCAACCGTTCCTCCTGTTTCTTAGCTGTCTGGGGTTCATGGATTGTAAACTGGTTATTCTTTGCTTTATGTCTAAAATCCATTTATGAGTGAGTACATATCATGTCCTCTTTCTTTGTCTGTGTTACCTCACTCAGATTAATACTCTGCAAATTAATACATTTGACTGCAAGAGACTCTAGGCCTATATGCTGAAGATGGATACTCCAACATTACAAAAAAACTTTAGGTGACTGTCCTAGCAGCCAGAAATTGTCTCTGTCATTTGTAGAGTTTGGTGGCTTCTTGCAATGCACTTCTTGTTTTCTCAGGTAATATTATATCCCTCTGTAATCTTTAATGAAGTTGAAGACTAGATAGTTACAACTATAGTTTTCCTAATGATAGCAAAATGTAAATTAGATATGAAGCTATGAACTCACAAAGATAAGGTAGATGATAGGATATTTTCTTTAATTTTGCTAAATACAAATACTCTAGATATTATAACAGTAATTCTTGCTTGATAGCTATTTTTGTTATATGTAATTTTGGTATGTTGAAATTGAAATTTTTTTGATTAGAGAGAAAAGAGGAAGTGATGTGGAATATCATTCTGTATTCTGTGAATTACTATTGAATAATAAAGAAAAGTTTGCCTATGAAAAGCAGCTTATAGGCAGACAGAAAATTCAAGCATACATAAAGAAAAATAAGGTTGGAGTTAGAGAGGGGCACTACAAGCTGCCAATAAGAGATCAAGATGTAAATGTACAGGTAAGCCATGAGCCACTTGGTTGACTTAAGTATAAGAGCTAGCTGATAATGAGCCCAAATAATAAACCAAAGCTTGTAATTTTGTAAGCGTCTGAGTTATTATTTTATAAGCAGCTGCAGGACAATGAGTGAAAGAGTTTTCTGGGCCAGGGGCCTGGATGGGTTCAGAAACTTCGGACTACAACAGCTCAGCTCACCACTTCTATAGTGGAGCAACTCTGGTTCAGTAAGGGAAAGTTCTCCTAGGATGAAGTTTGTACTTAAGGCTTTGCTCTTGCTTCAATCTGATCTGGCAAAAAGTTGTACATCTTTACTCTAATTAAAAGTTTGATTGAAGTATAGCAATTCAGCTCAGGGTAGAGGCATGCAGCTCTGCTCTGTTCCACTCTGAAAGGAAGTTGTCAGAACAAACATCACTCATGAGATTTATTATTGAAAGAGAGAAATCCAGAAGAGTAATTGTCTCTGCTAGGTAAAAAAGGCAATCTCAAACTATACAGGTGCAGTGCTTACATAGGGATTCTTAAGGGTAGAGCTTTTGAAGGTGTAGACTTTCAAGGTGGGAATTAGTAGAATCACATTTTCTGAGCTTGTGACAAGCTCACAGATTGGCTGGATTTTATGCTCAGTGATTGGTTTGTTTTATGCTCAATGAAAGCTTGGTTTTAATGCTTAGACATTGGACAGGTTTCAGGTCCCGAGTTGGCTAGGGGCAGGATAGGTTTGCTTAATTCTTGTCTCAGGGTTAAAGACTAATTTCAGTGGCCCTTTTTACCATGCATTCACTTCTAGAGAGAACAGGAAAAATCTAATTCTCTAACCCATAAACAAACAAGACAATATCAGAGTGTTATGCACACATAATTTTCACAAAAACTAAAATACAGAACTATAGCAGTGAATAAATACTACAACTTAGGGGTTTCCCAAATTATAGCTATGGAATCCATCCTAAAAATATTTGCAGAATGAAACCACCCTGAAAAAAATAGTACATAACTGACAAGCTTTAAAACAAGCCATACATTTAGCAGAAAAATATGTTCTGAAAATCACTGAAATTTTGATTAGTGAAACAATATGTGGTGGTTGCAAAAAAGTTAATAATATATCATCAAATGGTCAATCCTAAAAACATACATAACATATATGGATTAAACAGGATATATTTAAGACTGTGTGTGTGTGTGTATGTGTGTGTGTGTGTGTGTAAAAGAGAATCCTTGTCATAACTATTAGTGAAAAAGGGTCATAAATTTGAAGGAGAAGAAGGGCTATTTGGGAGGGTTTAGAAGGAGAAAATGTAAGGAAGAAATAGTGTAATGATATAACAGACATTAACTAAATTTTATTTTCTGTCCAATGAATCTCTGTGTGTAAAAAGATAGTACCATTCCTGATGATGTCAAGGTTTTACATTTAGTAAGTGCAAACCTAAAAAAAATTCTGTTGCCCTATATTTCTTTCCCTTTATACCACAATGACCATGCACAAATCCAAGTTGCTTTTTGTTTCAATTATTTAAGTTTTTGAGGTCAGATAAAATTTACAACTAGAAAAAAGTCTTAAACTGCTAATTAGGAATTTGTTCTCATTATTGTCTCATTATACCCCAATGTGTTACATATATAAAAAAATTGTCATAAATGACTACATAAAATCTCTCAAAATGTAAGATTGTAAAATACTTGAAGAAAACAGAATATCTCCTTATGATAATTTTTCCCAGAAAAGAATTACAGTTATTTTAAAAAGGTGACATTGTTTTCTTCTAATAATAAGATATTGTCTTATTCCTATTTTGAACAGGAAGCAAAAGGCAAAATAAATTGATATCTGTAGTTAAGTATGCTCAAGGTAAATGCCATCATGTAAACCTACAGTATTTACTATTTGTGGTGGTATATTTATTTATTTTATTTACTTCTTTATACCACCCAAGTTTTTCCATTTTTGTATATAGCTAAAGTGACAACTCTCTGGGTAAACTCAAGGACAAAGTAAAATTATTAGCATTAAATATAGAACATTTTGCCTTGTGAAATAGCAACAGTAATTTTATTTAAATATCATACAGGTATATCAATAATTGAACAAAGACAATAGTGTGCTTAGTAATTAAATATCTTATTTCTGTTTATTTTCATATTTAACAAAATAAATTTAACTACTCTAAGTTGAAATATATTTAACTCTGTAATTAAAGGTAAATACGTACTGTGTTTTATTAGATATATGTCAAATAATCATCAATTAATGCTAATTTTGAAGTTGTGAATTGTAAATATAGTGCTTATTATTAAACAACTGTGCTTTAAAGTTGTATTAATTAAGTAAACTGTTATAATATGTTTTCTTGTAAATTTTAATCTTTCCCTAGGTGTATGACTATCAGAATATATTTAAAGTAAGGTATTACCATGACAATTAGTCTCTTTTAAAATTATACTAATGATCAAAGCCTGGATAATAATTAGGCAAAAAGCCAGAATAAATGAGGAAAGGCAAATTAACTAGTGATATAATTCCAAAATATATGTGGTGGCAGATTTTTGCCTTTTATATTCTGGGGTAAATATATCTCAGAAAACTATATGACAAAAAATTGGCTAACCTGGGTAACAAATGAGTTGAGATGATGAAAGATAGGAGTTGTCATTTATGACACCTAATTTTCTTATAGGTATAATGAGATGGATGATATGCAATTACAACAACATCAATAATAATTAATAGTGATTATAATACATTTGAAAAAGTTCTTGTTAACTTAAGGGCTGAGCCATCATTTTTACAGAAATTAAATATACCATAATAACTGTTTTAGAACAGAAAAATGTTGAATATTGGTTTTGTAAGAAAAATGTCATACTTTCAATATTACAAAATAATAAGTTTAAAGTTTTGAAAAATTATAAACCTTCTGTTATGAGTTATATCTCTGTTCATGGTAAATAAAAGACACTATGTCATTTTAATGAACAAAATATTCTAACAGATTAATTACAGGAAACAGTGATTAAATTCTTTTGTGTTCCAGACAATTTATGGTCCACTTATATATGAGGAACAAAAGAGATAAGCCTTGTAAATTCATGTTTATAGAATTTCTAGGTATATTACAAGGAGAGTGAACTCTGATAATAATCAGTAGGCACCATGTGTAAAATGGAGAAAGATGAGTACAAATGGACCAATCCAGCACCATTTATAGGAATCAATATGGTAGGACAGCAGGGAAAACAATCCTGAATAAGTTTCCCTACAATATTTAGCTAAATATTTATAAGTTCATAGGATTAAAAAAAAACTTTACTCAGAATAAAAGGTTTAAGGTAAAATTCAACAGATGTTTTTTTAAAAAAATTAGAATATAAACTAAAGTTATGAAATAGTATCTGTTTTCTAGAGTTTGGACAAAAGTACAAAAATTCTTGTGATACATGTGAAAGAGACATTTTGGTCATAAAAAATAACTTTTCATAGACAAATTTTATTTTCAGGCTTACCTAATAACAACTCAAAACAGAACCTGCAATTTTTTGGACTTAGTATACATGAGAAACATTATTTTTAGAACAACAAGATGCTTTCTTTCATCTGATGACTATATGTTGTCAGGCATCTCTTTTGACCTAATGATCTCTTTTCTTTGAACTTCAGCTGATCTTATGTAGGAGAAAAAGAAACTAGCTATAGTTAACACATATCCAGCAGGAAAGTGATCAGCAAGTTGCCAAAGCATTAAAATCTAAGAGTAACCAGCTTAAAGAGCTCTGGTTGACTTTTTTTTCTGGAAAGCTCTTTCCACACAATATTCTTTTTTAGATTATTATCACCATCTTTGTATAATTAGGTGTTTCCTGTTTTACCTCACCCTGCAAAAACAAATATCTGCTCCCTTTTTGTGTTATTGGTAGAAAAGAAGCCTCAAAGAAAACAGTAATTCTGGCATGCTGTGAACAATAAAATTTGAGGAACCATCTTGAAAATATCTATTATTCTGACAACTCTTTTAGGACTTACCCAAGAAAAGTCTGATATCTCTGCCTCAATAAAATTTTCTGATTGGAGTATAGTGAGCCTGAATTACTATAGGCATGGAAAGTGAATGGAAAATAATAGAAGGGAAAAAACACTCAAAGCTACGCAAAGAAAAACATTAAGTATGTAATAAAAATCACCCAAAGGGGGTACCAATATGAACTTCTCAAAAGTGTAAGAAATTTTGAAATCATGAAAAATAAAACGAGCTACTACCTTCCCTACCACACACAAACATGTAAAACAAATAGTACCTCTTTTTCTTTGCTATTTTTAGAAAAGTATTCTTGAATATCACATTTACTAACCTCAGTGTTTATTTGTTCTGAGGTAAAGAGTGCTCACTAGAAATATTTGTTTTTATTTATATTCATAGAAATGTAATTCCACAACAGCATACACTTTATTTTTAAAATGTAAACCAAAAAAGGAAAGTACATTGAGAGAGATAAAATTCCTATCAAAATTTTGTTTATGTGATTTTTTCCAAGTAACAACAGACATGCTTTGGTTCTATTGCATCAGAGTGAATAATACAACAATGTATAATTAGAATATTTTTTACTTTATCGGCTTGAAGTGGCAGTCATAATGCTTCTTATTGTCAGAGAAGAACTGGATACCACTCAATTAAAATTACTCAAAAGCTAAATTCTGAGAATACGAAAGTCCAGATGTATGGCTTGATACTCATTAGCTAGGTAGAACAGAGTTCATAACTAGAATGTAAGAGCAAAGCAGCTTGGAAATTTTGAGTTTCTATATACATAAATCTCTAAATAAGGACTGATAAACTACAGACTTAAATTGTCAGTGATCTTTTTATGTTAGTACCCTGGCGTAGATGAATCAATGGAATTAAATATAGATCTACAAATAATCATTTCACATCTAGCAATAAAATGCAAACATGTTTTAGTTATCTTGACATTTTACTAGAACTACTTATTTTTCTATTAAGAATTAGATACCTGTTTTCATTATTAATACTCACTTTATCAGGAAGAAAAATTAGATAACATACATGGATGACACATAAAATACTGCAATTTTTACTCAAAGAAATTTATCATTTAATGATAGAATTATTCAACCTAGGAAATATTCCTATGCATGAATTATAATGCTATTGTACTTACAGATTAGTAGCTTGGTATAAAACAGTACTTTTCTAATTTGGTGCTTTAACTAACAAATAAAAAAGTAGAGCTTTTAAAGCTCATATGAAACAGCCATATATATATATATATGTATATATGTACATATACATATATATTTGTATAAAACTATTGAAACATCATATATCACCCTTAGTTTTATACTCAGATTTAAGGGACTAACATGAAGTTTATTTCTCCAGTATCTGTTTTTCTGGGGACCCAGAGACAAAAGTTTATGAAAGTGCATAATGAGAAAGAGGCTCTTGATATGTTTGCACTTCACTTCTATTTTATTTTATTACAAAAAATATAAGACAACATGTTCTTCACTCACCCCGCACAAAACTCAAATCCAAGTGGATCAAAGACCTCAACATATACCCAGCCACATTGAACTTGATAAAAAAGGAAGTGGCACTGGCAACCACTTCCTAAATATTACACCGGTGGCATAGCCACTAAGATCAACAATCAATAATTGGGATCTCCTGAAGTTTAGAAGCTTCTGTAAAGCCAAGGATACTGTAAAAGGGATAAAATGACAGCCTACAGAATAGGAAAAGATTTTCACCAACCCTACAAGTGATAGAGGACTGATCTCTAAGACATATAAAGAGCTCAAGAATTTAGATCCCAAAACCTTGAATAACCCTATCAAAAAATGGGGTTCAGATCTAAAAAGGGAATTCCCAGCAGAGGAACTACGAATGGCTGAAAGGCACCTGAAAAAGTGCTCTTCATCTTTAGCCATCAGAGAAATGCAAATCAAAACAACTTTGAGAAACCACCTAACACCTGTTAGATTGGCTAAGATAAAAGGCACAGATGACAGCCTACGAAGGAGAGTGTGCAGAGCAAAGGGAACACTCCTCCATTGTTGGTGGGAGTATAAGCTTGTTCAGCCACTTTGGAATGAAATATGTCAGTTTCTTAGAAAACTGAGAATCAATCTCCCCAAGGACCCAGCAATACCACTCCTGAGTGTATACCCTAAAGATGCACGGTCACACTCCAAAGGCATTAGCTTAACTATGTTCATAGCAGCATTATTTGTAATAGCAAGAACCTGGAAACAACCTAGATGTCCCTCAACTGAAGAATGGATTAACAAATTGTGGTACATCTACATAATGGAGTACTACTCAGCAGTAAGAATAAATGATATCCTAAGATTTGCAGGAAAATGGATGGATTTGGAGAATATCCTCCTGAGCAAGGTATCACAAACTCAGAAATATAAGTAGGGGATGTACTCACTCACTAGTGGACTCTAAACAAACAAACAAACAAACAAGAAAAAAGCAAAACGTCCAAACTGCAAACCACAACCACTGAACAGCTTGGGATCAGAAACACCTTCAACTGACTCTTTGGATCTGACTCCCCCTAGAGGAACACCTGACTTAGTTTTGAAGTTGAGGGGAGAAAACTGGATTTTCCAGGACTAGAGGCTGAATTAAGCAATATTGGGACCATGAGAGGTTGGAACCCCTGCCCAGGGTTGGGATGGGGATATGTGGAGAAGAGCGAATGACCTGATGTGGTGGGAGGGGGAAGGAACCTTGAATAATGATATACAAGAATAGAAAATGTGAATTCTTTATTCATAATAATAAAAAAAAGAAGGAAAAAAGAGAAAAAAGAAAAAAACCAAAAAATTCTTGCTTAATGGTGGAATTTTTATAATTGTCTTGAATACACTGACTCATTCCTTATTTTATGAAATGTACTATCAAATTTCTTATGACTCATTTTGGTCTTTCATATATCATGACTATTAATGTGTGACCCAGTACAATATGTGTGGTGATATGTTACATATTTAATAAAACCTGAAATATTTGAGAGATTAACACACAGTCAAAACCTAGACAAACTTAGCTCAGTAAGTTCTTAAGCTTTGAGTATAATGCCAAACAGCTGGGCTTCAAAGGCACATACCTTTAGTCCCAGCACAGGGAAAACTTCGGAGTGGTGACCCTTAATCCCATAACTCCAGAGACAGAACTTTCTGTGTTTCAGTGAATTCAAGGCAGCTACCAAATAAAGTTTTCCTACCTTTAATCCTAACATGGATGAGATACAGCTGACTAGAAGGGTATTTAAGGCCTCATAGGAAATTCGAAGAAGGAGAAGCAACCAGGAGAGAGGCTGAGGAACTTAGAAGATATCTGAGTGAGAATTGACTGTGGTGTTCCCTCTCACTGATATTTCAGCCTTTCTCCCATATTTGGCTCAGAGTATCTTTCCTTACAATCCATATTTGTGCAATAAGGATGCACTTGCCTTTTATAAAGCCTCATGCTAAAAAGATGATGTACTTAAAAGATATTGTATTGAGGATTATGGGCAATATTTTAGCATCCCTATCCAGTGCAAAACTTTCTCCTTCATCAATTGTCAATAGCTTCACAGTTAGGAGTGATATGTCAAGCCCAGTCACTCAGTCTTCATCTCTATGGGTCTTTTTCACATAGTCCCAGCTGTTTAGAGTTCCTGTATGTAGGGACAATATAATGTCTTGGAAATACTATTTCATCACAAATGTCCACTAGCTTGTGTGTTTACAATAGCAGTGTTTCCTTCTAAAATGATCCCTGAGAATTGTAGGGAAAAGGTATGTCTTTCTGCACTTAGCTCATTAACAGCTAAAATACTAAAAGAACACACAATAATAACCATAATTTAGACTGTGTGTCTATTTTCCATCATTACATGGCTTATTATAATTTTTATTACTTCATTTCTCTTTTTAAAAATAATTTCTCTACTTTTTTTTTTCTCTCCCAGCCTACATATTTTTTTCACACACATTGTATCCAATTTAGAGGTTTTTCCATTTGAATCTGTTTTATTATTTTATCATTTCCAACCAGGAAAGGTTTTAAAATGCTAGACTGTAAAGCATTGATTTGACTGCTGACTCGGCCTGCTCTGTTTCTCAAAATGGCAAAGGTACCAGAGTCACTCTTATCTTCTCAGTTCTTAGAATAGTATTAAATATTGTGGAACATTTTACCATCCATACTCTGGGAAATTTTTGGTTCCCCACTGTCATCAAATAGAGCACAACCACCAGCCAGCTGCTCACTCCGTTTAAGTATTTAGTAGCAGGTTCTCTTAAAGAGGCACACAGTTTTTCTCACTAACACTGAGTCAGGAAGCCTCTTTTAAAGTAGTCACATCTGTTCACAGCCAGCAATCAAAGCAGTCCCAGAAACTGCTGCTACCAAGAAACCATCTTTAAATCTGTTCCCTTTCTGTTCAATATAAACAGAAACCTTTAATCCATTATATGCAACTTGGTGTTTATACCAAGTCTTCTGTGAGACTTCAGAAGCCAGCCTTGTTGCAGTTTAAGCTGCCAGGAACAGGTCTGACATTTTGTAATTCAAGCCCAGATGCTACACCACCGTTGTACAATGACTCACTTCAGAGACAACTTGGAAGCCATTTTTTTGGCTACATTTCTATGCTCTAGAACTCTTTTTAAATTTTGTCAAGCTTCAGATGGGTAAGAACCCCACCTTGTTGACATGGAGATGGACGTGAAAAAGCAAGTGCCTAGTGGGCCACTTTTGGTAAGCAGAACTGGCACCTGAACAAGGAATAGCCAAGTAGAAAATATAGGCGGGACAACCAAAATAGAAGAATGTTGTGAAGAGAAAAGGCAGAGAAGCAGTCACCAGTCCGACACAGAGGAAGCAAGATAAGGATTCTGGACTGGGAAAAGATACCAAGTTACATAGATAAACATAAATCAGGATTATTGATTAAATTAAGTATAAGTGCTAGTTACTCATAAGCTAGAGCTACTAAATGAGCATTTCTAAATAATATTAAGCCTCTGAGTCAATTATTTGGGAAGCAGCTGCTGGGTATTTGAGAGTTTTTCCACAGGACAGAAACTCCTGAGTAGAGGTTTACTCTTTCATAAACAAAATGATTTTTCCCACTCAGCATTCCGTAGTTAACTGTAGTTCTCTTTGTATGGCTGGAGCTACTTGAGCTTTCCTTTATCTTCTTTGGTTTGCCTATTGTTGTCTTTGTCCAAACCATGTTAAGGCAGTCATGCTGATGAGTCTTTCTTGGTGTAGCTTCTAATATTACTAGGAGACACAATCTCAACACACTCCCCAATCCTCTGGCTCTTACAATATTTTACTCCTCATTTCAATATTTTTTGAGGCTTAGGTTCAGTGTTGCTTTGTATAGGTATTCTTTAGAAGTGATTGTTTGTAATGATATTTATTTGTTACATTGAGTTTTCTTAATAAGGGACAGTGCTAATAAATATAATGTATTTATGTATGAAAATATAGGCTGTTACCTTATTCATATGTAGTATTTTCTGTATCAGTTAAAAATTAACTACAGACATTAAATTAAATTAAAACAAATCAAATTAGAAGCATACTGTGTTCTCTAGATAAGAGGTTTGGAGTTATAATGAGGTTGACAGTAATAAAGTTTCATGTTTAGGGGACCCAATAGAGTTTTGGCAGACAAGCAAAGCATGGCAATAGTTTTATGCAGACTAGGCAGTTGATTGGGAGTTTTCCATTCTAAATAAATAAAATCTATCTCTTCTCCCTTTAGCTATTTCTATAGGAAATATGACTCTTCCATATATTTCCCTTTTTTTTAGGCTGTCAATGTTCTCAAAAGTGTACAAAAAAAAATCTTTCTTACCTATCTTCACCCCCCATACCTGCATATTCTTCCACAACAGCATTGGGAGTGTTAAAATGTAATGAGAATAGTAAGTATTTCTTTATTTCAAATATGCCAATATTTGCTCATTTTTGCATATTTCAGGCAATTTTTATACAGACCTAAAAGTACCTGTAAAGAGCAAAAAGTAAAGGTAGTAGACTGCATCAAAAATTGACACAAGATCAGGAGAAAAAGGGGAGGAAGTAAGGAATTAAGAAAAGAAGGATGGAAGAAAGGAAGAAAGGAAGAAAAATGGAAGGGAAAATAATGTAAAGCAAAAGAAAGGGGAAGCAAAAGAGACTGTTCAAAGAAGGGAACATTGAAGGTGGGAGATGAAGTCTACTTTATGTTCTCCTTGAAGAAAAAAAATCCTCCCCTTAAAAGAAAAACAAAGTCCTCATCATACATTCTTGATTTCATGCAGAATTATCTGAAAATTTTCACAGACACTACAAATCTCCATGGGTATTACAGATTTCTGAAGTAGCTCACTTTGAAATAATTCTTTATAAATGTCCTTCTGCTTCTTCCAAGGACTACTATGATAAAAAATAAAATGTAAGATTTGCAAGTAACTCAATGCCAGCTTTTCATAAAAGGTAATTCTTTTAAGCAATTCTCTGTGTTTGGTTATATGAATAAAGTCTCTGAGCTATGAGGACGAGGCAGGGAAGAACAGGATAAGTGTTCCAACACTGGCTTTTTGGACTGGTGTTGCTTATTGCCTGCATGTCCATATAATTTTATCAGAACAACTTTACAGCCAGAAAGATAAGAGAAGCAGATGGCATAATCATTAATTAAAAAATCAGCCACCTTCTCATATATATGTAATAGCTCTTCCTCTATTTTTTGAGATTTGCATTTTAAATGACTCAGGACCCAGTGAGACAGCATGAAACCTCATTAACAGAGATATCTTTGGGCTTTTACCTTAAGGAAGCATGGTGATTTTTCTACTTCATAGCCTTCATTTTATATACCTGCTGATTTGTTTTATCTCCACTTACATCAAAGTATTTCAACCACATTAAGTTACCTTTTAAGTATAAAGCTGATAGAATACAGAAATCAAACATTTTACTATATCTTAAATACCCAGAAATTATCATTTTTTGAAGTCTTCTGTTCATGAAAATATGTAATATGTAAGTGGATAACCAAGGGCTTGTCTTGATTCTAAGGTATAAGGGCATAAACTAATATAATTATTTTATTTATTTACTATAATTTATTATGAGAGCTAACATATCAGGTTTATTTGTAAACTGATATGCTATGTTCACTTTCTGCTTTGTAGTAAGACACTGAGAGCAATAAGATGCTAGAAATGTTATCTTCTCACTGTACATATACCAAAGGCATGATAATAATTAACACTTAATCAGCATGTTCTCCAGCTGCTTTCCCCATCAATGTTTAGGTAATAATAGCAATATAGATTAAATAACAAATTGATACAAAGTAAGGCAACACCATCATAAAAAGTAATATTGATGTAGAAAGAATTAGGTAAACTTAGTCAATGAAGCATGACATCTCATTCACATTAACCTCCAGCAGGGCCCTTACACTCCCAGGCATTGATCCAATCATTTGCTTGCCTAAATATTTTTCACCTTGTAAGCAGCTGTGTTCCTTTTTACTGAAACATCCCATCACCTGTACAAGATTGCATCATTTTTTTTCTTTTACTTGGCAATATCAAGAGAAGTGAATCACTGCTCTAAGAAACTATATTTTCTAAGGCCTTATATTTATATATAAAACTATCATTAAATCAGTTAAAAATAAATGCAGAAAAATGGCATCTAGAGATTTTAGACACTTTTATTTACCCCTTTACCACTGAATGGTGTAAATATGGCAATATCATGTAAACTTGCCAGCATAGTGGGATATTCAACAGCATACACATATTTTTATAGGTGCTAGTTAGATAAGAATAAAACCATGCTCCATTGTGCATGCACATTTGAATCTATACTCGGGTATCCTAATATACTATATTTCTGTGATTTTTTTTCTGTACAAAATATATTCTCAGTAACATTTTAATACTGCTACTATAACAACAGACAGATATTTAGTGATGGTAGTTTGAATAAACATGGTTTCCATAGAGGGTGCCATTATTTGATTTATGACCTTCATGGAGTAGATGTGGAGTTGACACAGTGTGTTTTACTGGGTGAGCTTTGAGGTCTGAGAAACTTAAGTCAGGCTCTGTCTCCTCATGATGCTAGCTGATCCATGCGCAGAACTCTCCAGCACAATGTCTGGATGCATTTCACCTTTTTCCAACAATGACAATGATCAACTAAGTGTTTGAATGGTAAGTCAGTCCTAATTAAATATTTTTATAAGACTTTCCAGGCTCATAGTATTTCTTTAGAGAGGTAAAATTATAATTATGATGATCACTCATAGATCATTTTTATTTATATTACTTTCATAAAAAGTAAACATTCAGCGAAGTATTTAAGCTTGTTTTTGTTTTCTTAGATTAAAATACTGTGAGTAGGCTATATGTAACTTACACTTAATTCAAAATTGGATTTGGATTAAATTTGTCTTTTTGTGTTTCTCTATATATACCCTCTCTTCAACCCTACATATAGGAGAAGAACAATAAAAACAAGCAAACTGCTTTTTATCAAGCTTGATGTTCTCATCCTCTGTTGGTGAATTTCTTCCCAGGAGTATCTCATCCTTCAGGTCTCTTACCTCCAGACCTCCAAATGGTCATGTTCATTCCCTAGATTTCAAGAATGGATTATCCAAAAGGGTCTTTAACAGTAATAATAAAAGGGTAAGATGATTCTTGTTCCTTTGAAGATACAATTTAGATTTCTTAGCTAGATTAGAGATGAACTGTCTATAAGAATTAATTATACCCTAGGAAAATTGTATAAGAGTAAGAGGTTTTAGAGCTTCAACGTCATTAGATAAATGATTTTTTTCACAAAGAACAATGCTTACTTGTATATTGTTTATTCACCTCCTCTCTTTTGACCTCATTATAGAAATGGTGGTGGCACAACTAGGGTGTAGAACTCATTTAGTATAAAAAGTATATTAATTGCTTGAAAATGCAAAGTAAGGAAAGAAATCAATTGTAAGTAAACAGCATGGAATTAAACCTCTTGACCTTGTCAGATACTTTATGGGAGACACTTCAATCAGAAATGTGCTGATACTTAATTGTCATGGGATTTGATCAGCTTTCTAATAATGGAATACTCTAAGGTCTGGAAAAGAATCAGGATTTGAAACAGCTGCTAATTTTTCAGAGTGGAAATTTAGTACCTAAAGAGATTTCACATTTATCTACCAAGATTTGTATTTATATTTTATGACTTGTCACATTTGACATTATACTTTGACTGTAAATAATTGCATTGTCTTTTGAGAAGCACTATTTTGTGATGTCATTGTAATTCTTAAGTACACACCGTACACATTAATATCTTTAATATCATTTGTTTAGATGTCAGATTATCAACCATGGTTTGCATGTCATTAAAAACACTTGTCTCTATTGTGTCCCAAAAGATATTGACTTTAAACTAATCAAATATTGCTGCAAAAAACATGAAAAAATATGAGGAAAATTGACATAATTGTTTAAATGTTTAATTAGTTTTACAAGTGAAATAAAGTTCATATATTTATTTTTAACTAGTATATTATATAAAAGTCTATATACCTCAAATATTATAAATTCATGTGTTGTGTTCCAGAAATTACTATTTAGGATGGATCTATCATAGCATCATACTGGTCTATAACCCAAGATGCTTCTGCAATGTTGGGGCATCCATTTTTTTTCAATAGTCCTTGTATATCTGACAGACATTTTTATAAAACAGGATATTCTTAAAGACCTTTCTAGCTTGTTTTGGCAAAATCTGACAGTCCTTTCTTATAAGTTCTGCTTATCTATTTTGGATATCATACTGTCATCAATCAAAGCAAAAGCACTTCATTGCCCAGTGGCTAAGTTTTGCCACATACAAAGTCAACACTTTATGGAGTTTTTCCAATACTTTCTTCTGTGAAGTAGATTTGTGTTGACAGAAGTAGACTTGTTTTATTGTCATAGACATAAAAACCTAAGTTATTAAAGTATCTTAACTAACATATTCTGTAGATCTCTGGAGTGTTTGAAGATGACCAATCTATTGAAATTTATCTTTTTTACTTTGAAAACATATCTAATATGTCTATAATTTTGATTGTAATTACTAACTACTAACTTGAATTTCTTTATATTCTAATTAGTTGGTAATGTGTAAAAGCTGCTAACTCTTGATGATAACTCCTTATTCCACAGGGTAGTTATCAGGCCATGTATAGGTCTGGCTTTTGCCTCTGGTTACAAAGCCAGAGGCAAGCAGCTTGTTTTGCAAATTAATGCCCCCAAAGTTGGGTGCCAGATATTGCACAAATTCTACTTGGTCTTATAATAAAAATCCAAAGTCATATATTGAGGAAAACCTGAAATATCAGAAAAACAGAAACAAGCCAAACCAGTTCTCATGTAATCACTCCTTAGGAATCCTCAGACTAAATGTCTCTTAGTCCTCAGTCAAAAGGGAGAACAGACAATTATTGTTTTCTCTTTCTCTGCCTAGCTATCTAACTTCCTTTTTCAACTGTCCTAGTGCTAAGATTAAAAGTGTGTACTACTAGCACCTTCTTCTGTTTGGCCTTGAACTCTCAGAGGTCTAGAGGATCTCTGTCTTCCCAGTGCTGATATTAAAAGCATGGGTCACCATCTCCTGATCTCTGTGGTTAAATATGATTTGTCTTTGTTTTCTGATTTCCAGGCAAACATTAATTGCACAATTTACCACTACATTTCCCCTTTTGTGTCAAATATTTAAAAAATATCAATAATGAGTTCATTTAAGTGTAAGAATTGTATAGCAATATGCTTGAATTACTGGTTCAATAGTTACCTTATATTAAGCCTCTGACTCAATTATTTGAGAAGTGTTTGCCAGATATTTGAGAATTTCTGGCTAAGATAGAAATATTTCACTAATGTAACCAGGATGATGTCCTAGCTATTTGTGTATAAGTAGCTTATGACATATGAAAGTGCCTGCATTGGTGCTGGAGTGATGGTTCGGGTTAAGAATGCTTGTTCCCTCAGGGGACCTGGGTTGGACTTCTACCACTTGCATGGTAGCTTACACTATTAATAACTTTACTTCCAGAGGATTTAGCTGTGGTGATGTGTTACATATTTAATAGAACCTGAAATATCAAGAGATCAACAAACAGTCAAAAATTAGACAGGCATAGCTTCCTAATTTCTTGATCTTTAAGTACAAAGCCAAATGGCTGGGCTTCAATGGCACACACCTTTAATTCCAGCACAGGGAAAGCCAGGGAGTGGTGACCTATGCCATTAATTCCATAACTCCAGAGACAGAACTTTCTGTGTTTGTGTGAGTTCAAGGCTGACTACCAAATAAAGTAGTTCCAGCATGGGATATAGATGGTGTGAAGGGTATTTAAGTGGCATAGGAAAGGAGCTGAGGGAGAAGTGACCAGGTGCAAGGCTGAGGAAGCTAGGAGACAGCTGGGTGAGATTTGAATGTGATGTTTTGTCTCTCTGATATTTCAGCCTTTCCCTGATATCTGGCTCTGAGTTTCTTTCACTAAAACCAGAATTTGTGAAACATTCAGCACCATTTTCTGATCTATGAGGGCAGCAGGCACACACATACACAGACACCCATGCATGCAAAACACCCAAATACATCAAGTATATCATTTAACAAAGATGTCTTTATATATCATTACTCCTATGGCACATATCAGAGTGACCATCATTTGTAATCTAACTAGCATCCTCTTACGTGTAAATGTCACACTATGCCACTTTTTGTTTATTCTTTCATCTGTCAATGAACCCTCTGAATCCTTGCATGTTGTAGCTCTTTGTAGATAATGCTGTTATGAGCATGATATTCAAATATATATTCAAACAAGCATCATTTTCAGTAATTTTGAAAAGTTCTAAGAAAGTGGCTTTACAGTAATTCTATTTTACCTTCTTAAGGAACTGTTCTAAACAACAGCTGTGTTGTTTTATATCCCTATCACTTTTTCCATTTCCTCACCAACAGTTATTGCTTTCTGTTTCACAGCTCTTGTGAGTTTACTGTTTTTATATGGTGTTAATGTGTATATGGTAATATTTTATTAAAATTTATTTTTATTTCTCAAGTGAGTTAATATTGGAAATATTTTCATATGCTTACTTATAATTATTTTGTCTTCAAACAAATGTCTATTCATTAATTTGATCACTTTTAACTAGGTCTAGTTATGTTATTGAGATAGAGAGCTGTCTATATTCTAGACGCAAATCCCTTGCATATAGTTTAATTGTAATAGAATTTCTAATTTATTAATTGCCCTAGTAGAGAGGGGCAAACAACAGTCTTCTCAAAAGACTACTGATAGATTATACAGTAACAAATAGTCTCTAAACACATATACATATGAGCGACACTAAAGAGGAATATGATTATAATTATGTTAATGTTGGGATAACAAGATGGCAATGTATAAGACAATACCATTGCTAACAAGGATAATAATTTTTTTTTATTCTATGTTTTTTAAATCATGTATCTCCAGACAATTTATTTTTCTATCCCTTCCTATGGAACCTTTACAATTAAATTTAATAGATTAAAATAAAAGAAAGAAAAATGTCATTATCAATCATGGAAGATGTAATGTGACACAATGAGTCACACTGCAATGTCTTTTATCCATATAGTTTTACTTGCAAATGTTCATCACAATGAGACACTGGTCTGGGTCAAGGCCCTGGTTTCTGCTACACCTGTAATGCTGAGCACTCACTGAACCTCCTACTGGTTATTCTACTATTGCTCTGTGTTGTGAAACTCCTGCAGATCTGGGTCTGCTGCAGCAGATCACAGTATGGATGTTATGGTGGGCCAACATATAACCTTGGTTCTGGGCCTCGATAGTTGCAGGGTTCATCAGCCGACCTGCTGTGGCTAATCCTCACTACTATGGTGAGCTCTTCTCCATTGTCCTGAAGAATTCATCCCAGATGAAAAAAAGCAAAGGGTGAGACCAGTTTTCTTGCTTACATGTCTGTAATGATATATTACATATTTAATAAAAACTGAGATATCAGAGACAGCACAGTTAAATTCTAGGCAGAGCACTCAGGAATTTCTTGATCCCTGAGTACAAGGACAAACAGCTGAGATTCAATTGCACACACCTTTAATTGAAGCACAGAGAAAGCAGGAGTGGTGACCTACACCCTTAATTCCATAACTCCAGAGACAGAACTTTCTTTGTTTCTGGGAGTTCAAGTCTAGCTACAAAATAGAGTAGCACAAACTTTTAATCCTAACCTGAATGGGATACAGCTGACAAGAAGGGTATATAAAAACCTCTTAGGAACCCAGAGAGGCAAAAGCAGGTAGCAGAAGCAACAAGCAGAAGCTACCTCAAGCAAGGCTGAGGAAGTTGCAAGACAGCTGGGTGAGAATTGACTGTGGTGCTTTCTCTCTCTGATATTTCAGCTTTCCCCAATATTTGGCTCAGAGTATTTTTTTTTCATACAATCCAAATTTGTGCATCTACACATGTCCTCACAGTGAATCTCCTATTTCTACACCTTCAGGTCAACTCTTCTCTGTTACCCAGGTATGGCTTAGGGACAACTCTCTGGGATGCTGCAGCTGATGTAGGAAAGGACCAGCGGCTCTTAAGACCCCAGGGCCAGGTCTCCCTTCTCCCTCAGGAATTGGTGGGCTTGAGGAGAAGAATGCAAGGAGGCATATTCACTCCACCCATGCTACCACATGACCAATGAGTAATGAAGACAGCTCTCCCATGCTCACAATTTTAGGGCAGGATCACCCACATCTCAGCCAATGTAATTAGTTCTATTGTGTCCCACTTTGAGGAGCAGGATCTACTCTCAGCAGTATTAGAGCTTGTGGTGGGCAGGGACAGCTCTCCCAGCCTTATGACATCAGGGACAGCACTTCCCTGTACCTCAGGTACTAATGGGCTGTGGTAAGGGGTAAGCCTCTGTTCTTCACTTATGCTGCCACATGACAGATGAGAACTGGGAACAGCTCTCCCATGCATAGAACTTTGGACCTGGCTTACCCAAACCTCAGCCAATGAGGTTGGCCTCATTGTTCTGCCCAGATGAGATGCAAGGCCAAGCATGATAATTTGAGTTCAAGTCCTTGGATAAACATGATGGAAAAAACTGACTGCCACAAGTTGTCTCTAGCTCCACATATATGCCACAGCATGTGCCGAGAGCAAACAAAACTTATGTAGAATGTAGTAAAAACAATTGAAACAAAGAAGTATGCCAAAATCTGAGAGATGAACAGAGGAGTGTGTGTGTGTGTGTGTGTGTGTGTGTGTCTATTTGAGGAGTGTAACAATGATAAAGAAAAACATGAATTTTGAAAGACTTTATTCTATTTTAATATTAGTACTAGAATTATAGGCTATTTAATAATCATATAGATTTTTGTTTTCCAAGTATAAGATGTGTAGCGGGAAATCAGGAACTATACATGTGAACGATCACATCAGAGGACTGGAGATGAGCGGGGCATGGTTAACTGGAAAGGATTCTGGAAGTAGACCTCCAAGGGAGAGGACCAGGACAGGAAGCCAGCATTCTCTCATGACGAGAGTTCCCGACCAGTTGTGCGTGTTTTCAGACTGATAATGTGGCTTCCAGGGTGCGTAGTTCGGGTCAGCGGCACAGGAGTTTGGACGTGCGGCGTGGGCATGAGGAGTTTTTCTTAGAAATGCTCCAGCGTACTGCAACCTTATCCCTTCATTTTCTCTTAAAACCTTCTCTGTTTTGTAAGTGATTTTCACACAATAAACCATATTTAAAGCATATCTCACAGTGGGTTTTTACTGCGATAATTGGAGCCTGAACGCTGGGCTAATTCCACAAACTCGCCGGTTCCTCATCTTATCTGTGCACGAGTCTCCTGTATGCAGCCGGGAGTGAATCTGCATACCGTGGATCTCCTGAGAGACAGATTGAGCCGGTTCTGGTGGCGCACACCTGGTAGGATTTGTTGATAGATCTAACAAAGACCCTCCCAGCTGAATTGACACCACCTTGTTTTGCACACCATTGCTGCTGCTGCTGATCACGACTGTGACATCTGCTGGCCGTAAGTTCTCATTACATCTGAGTATATTTTTTTCTTCCTTTTCTTTTCTACATATTTTTTTTTCTTTCTACAATGTCTTACCAGATAAATGTTCAGAATTTTATACACTTTTTCACAATGGTGATAGAGGATTATTTCCAGGATTACTCATTTGGAGGTTATCTCCACCCAGAAGTCTTCTTGCATTTTTGTGTGATAATATACATCATACCTACCTATTTTAATGGATCTCAACATAGAAAGTATGAGACTAAGATGTCTGGCATGGATGAACATATTAAGACACTCCAGAAACTCATTGTTTCCATAGAAGAGAGGTCTACTTTGATCACAGAGGAATTTAGAGGTCATATTGAGGAAAATTTTAGAAAATTAGATGAAAAATTTAAAAAAATGGATGAAAACTTTAGCATAATGGATGGAAACTCTAGGAAATTTGAACAGAAGATAGTAGAACAGGCAGATGTGGAGACTGGGAGGCTTTTCCACTCTATGTAATTGTTGGAGAGATCATTTATAGAAGACTTTAAAACACTGGAAAAGACCATTACCACTAGGTTGCAAGATCATGAGGCTCACTTGGAGATTTTAGAAAAGGATCTTGAGGCGACACCTGCTCAAGATAACCCAGAGCCCCCTCTTAAACGGTGCTACTGCAGGGAAGGTTCTTTACCTAGTGTGGTTACCATGAGGGGACTACCCCATCCCTCCAACTCTATTCCCAGTTGTGGCAGAGGCCAAAAAACCACAACCACGTGGAAGGGCTTCTGACAATGTGGGATACAATTATGAACCTATACTCATGAAGGATTTAAGAGAGAGAAAGAAAAGGGAATAGATAGAAGATCATTATACTTGCAAACAACTATTAACCAAAGGATGAATGAAAAATGAATTGACATGGTACAAATGTTTGTATATTGTTACAAATGGGAAATCAATCTATATGTTTGATTTAGATAATATGTATATAGATACAAAGTTGAACATGGTACAAATGTTTGTATATTGACACAAATGGGAAATTAATCTATATGTCTGATTGGGATAATATATATTGATGCAAAGTTGAATGTATAATTGCCCTATTTTGCACATGTCTACCTCTGTCTAAAATATTTTGCACATTGATGTGTATTAAGTGCATTGTCATTTCCATAATGCAATTTCTA
>PVIH01008381.1:24918-50534 GCA_004025045.1 Sigmodon hispidus | reverse complement strand
TTATATACACGAGTTGTTTTATATAAATCTGTTTAGATATATTTTATATATAATGATATATAGTTAGGATATTGTTGTCATTTGATAAAAAATGTGTATTTTGATCAATTTTCCTGAGATTGTTGTACTTGAAATTATTTGCAGGAGCTGTACACTCATTTTGAAATGCCTATTTTTACAATGTTAGCCTCACTTTCTTGGTTGATTGGGATTGAAGATTATGGTTACTCAGATTTATCACCTAACAGTCAGGATACTCAGGCTTTTCAGAAACATGTCAGAATACATCCAATAGATAGGCGTCTTCAACCACTTCATAGACCGAGAGAATATGGCATTCAAGATTTTGTTATCTCAAATTTGGCCTTGAGAGACATGACAACTCCTGGCATCACCATTTCTTTCTCATGGTGGTGTTGAGCATCACAGACATCTTGCAAAGAGATTGTCTTTTTTGGCAAATAATGGCCTGAGGGGCAAAAGGACTGCACTTGCCCCTACTGCTGTCAGCATGCTCACTGTCTGAAATGGACCTGCAGGATGAGGGATAGAGACTGCCGAAGCCTGCCTAGACAGGATAAGATGGTCCTACCAAAAAATATCCTGCTTCTATGGAGACTTGTCAGATATCCTAGGCCAGTAGCCACAAGGATGAATGCTCCCGTTATACAGAGAAGTGGTGGATGACTGTCCAGGTAGTTAACTGTCATTGTCTTCTCCTATATTCTGGAAGTTACTTCATGCTTCCAACTTTAGGTATATATTTTCCTTCTCAGGTCTTGACGGTGTTGAAGATTAGATAGTTGAGGTTGTTATTACTTCATATTTCAGCAAAGACACTCAAGTGTTAGAACTCTATTTTTTAAGATAAACAGCCTTAAAGCAATCTCTGTGCATTTTCTTGTATCAACATTTTAGATATTAAATTGTACTTTGTAGTTGTTGTTTGTTAGCAGTAGTTTGACCTCACTTATGTTAGTACCTTTCTCTTTCCCAGACACCGTCTTATGATGATCCCTATAGTATGTAGTTGTATACCTAGTTTAGAACCTTCCTATTTAGACAAAACGGGATGATGTAGCAGGAAATCAGGAGCTATACATGTGAACGATCGCATCAGAGGACTGGAGATGAGCGGGGCGTGGTTAACTGGAAAGGATTCTGGAAGTAGACCTCCGAGGGAGAGGACCAGGACAGGAAGCCGGCATTCTCTCGCAAGAGTTCCCGACCAGTTGCACAGGTTTTCAGACTGATGACGCAGCTTCTGGGGTGCACAGTTCGGGCCAGTGGCGTGGGAGTTTGGACGTGTGGTGTGGGGATGAGGAGTTTTTCTTAGAAACGCTCCAGCGCGCTGCAACCTTATCCCTTCATTTTCTCTTAAAACCTTCTCTGTTTTGTAAGTGATTTTCACAAAATAAAATCCATTTTAAACATATCTCACAGGGGGTTTTTACTGCGATAAAGATGCACAGTAATATTTGGATTCTGGATTAATTTTGGTATAAATGTTCCATATCATATTTGACACATGCTAAAATTTTACTCATTTATTATCAGAAATGAAGTATTAATTAGGCACTCGACATTTTTCCTCTCTCAAAGCCATCTGTATTTGTTCAACTATGCTTTATTTGAGCTTACTCCAGTATTCTCCTGTTTTGAGGTCTTCACTGATGACCATACTCTGTTCCTAAATGTTTCTTCCTGCCTCAAAGAAGCACTGCATTAAGACAGAAGGAAAGTAGATAGGAATTCAAGAAGGAAGGAAGGAAGGAAGGAAGGAAGGAAGGAAGGAAGGAAAGAAGGAAGGAACATTTTTGTCACCTTTGCTGGTGTGTTTTCTTGTATATGTCTGAGAGACAAATTTCTGTATCACAGTCCTTTTTTATAAGCTGTGGTCTGGGAAATGGTTCATAACCTCTTTGACAGGAAGACTTAATTCCTAATTAGAGTGCAGTCAGCAACTGGATTTAGTCATTGTATAGCATTAAGGCATTGCTCTGAAATGTCATGAACTTCTTCTCTCACACTAGCCTTTCTCTACACAATTCTTTCATTTCCCATGCATGTCAATTCCGGATGCTTAAAAGCAATAATAAAACTCTGTAAACTGCAATGCCAGAAATTTAACAATAGCTTTCTTCAACTAGTTTAAACAATTTTAAAATGTTATTTTTCTAGCTTTGGCACTATCCATGTGTTTATATCATACATATATGTTCATAAACATTAAAAACCTATACATAATCAAGAATAAGTTTTAAGTAAAAAGCTATCATATACGGTTATAAGAATTCTTAAAGGGCTATTACTTCATAAGTGTTTAAACTCTGGGAAAGGACAATAATAATTCAAAATTCAAGTTTTCTCGTAGACTGAATAAAATAATAAAATAACAACATAATAAAAATGCTTTAGCAGCAAATGAACATAAGCCTTGTTTTTAACCTTTCTTCAGAGACCTCTAGAATTCCTTCCACATGACTTTGGTTTTACGCCTAATACATAGGAGGGTAGTATTATTCTTTTTATTATTAGTTAGATAAGTACAATTCAAGAAATTTATTCATTTTATTATTTTTTATATTTTTATATAGATTTAAAAACTATGTTTTAAAGTTTAAGTTTGAGAAAGTCAATTCTCTCTCTCTCTCTCTCTCTCTCTCTCTCTCTCTCTCTCTCTCTCTCTGTGTGTGTGTGTGTCTGTCTGTCTGTCTAAGTGGGTATGATTTAGTATGATTTAATTGGTTTCTTGCATACAATTTAAATAAATTTTGTTAAATACATACTGAAGGTCGAAGTATTATAAACATTTGTACATTATTTGACTAAAATATAGTGTTATGTCTAACTGAAAATAATTTAATTTTATTGTGCAGTTGTCTGGTAGGTCAAAATCATTTTTCCTTGCAGTGATGTTAAATGCTCATTACAGATAGATGGTATTTTGTCAATTGTAAAATAACTGATGGAGGCTACCATAACCTATTGATCACCTTAATAAAAGAGTCGAAAGCTCTGATGCTTTTAAACCTAGGCCTGATTTACTGGAAGGCTGCTCTAGGAATGAAATAATTATGGCAAAATTCACCACGATCTATTTTTTAGAATTCATAGTTATGATGATAAACAGGGGATGTACTCACTCGTTAGTGGACTTTAAACAAAAAGCAAAGCATTCCCAAGCTGCAAACCACAAGCCCTGAACAGCTTGGGATCTGAAACACATTGGACTGGCACCTTGGATCCCCCTCCCTCCAGAGGAACAGCTGACCCAGTCTTGATGTTGGGGTGAGGAAAGCAGATCTGCCTGGAGTACATGCTGAACTAAGCCAGCTTGGGAACTTGGGACCTCCTGCCTTTGCTGGGGAGGAGATAAGGAGATGGAGAGAAGAGAGAGTGACTAGATGGGGTGGGAAGGGGAAGGGAATTTGAACAAGGGCATACATGGATAAAAAATGAAACTTTATTCATAATAAAAAGGAAAAAAAGAAAAGAAAAATTAAAAAAAGAATTCATAGTTATGAACGGTTGAAGTGTTGGGAAGAGCAAAAACACTCGTGACTTCGGAGTTGGTTCAAGCTGAGGTGAAACATTGCTTGAGCCTTAAAGATGTACATTGCCTTGTATTGATTCCTTCTTCTTTGCACCACTCCTTCATGTTACTGTCATCAGCATTTCTTCTTGCTGTGCTTTTCCAGGCTGCATGTCCCTCAGTTACTCATTTCACATGTTTCGATCAGTTGGTTCCCGCTTCTGTCTGACCACCAGCTGCTGTTTACTACAGTAGAATAACACAGACGTCTGCCTTTACCTGCTTTAGGTTTCCAGTACTTTAATATTTTGCACTTACTGTCCTCCCAAGTACAGCTCTTCAGCATCCCAAATGATCAATCATTTCTGATATAGGTAATAAATGTGTCAACACTCTTTTTGAAGTGTTACATTTTCATTGCACTCACTGCGGTCAGAAGCATTTCTTAAATATCTGATATTAAAATGCTGATTTCAAAAGGCTCCTCTCTGCTATCCACATATCTGGGGAAAGGGAGATAATTGCTGTGTGTGCTAATCTTATCTTGGGAGCTTTTCACACATCCAGAGCAAGGCCACATTTCCTCATTAGTGTAGCTAGCACCTGTCTACACGTTGTGATTTTAGACACTTTGAGGAAGTTTACTGGTTCTCCAGCAGTCTTTCTCCATGTCTCTAATTCCTTTGCTGGAACACACCTTTGCATAAGATATGATGTTACTTTCTAACAAAAGAACCTAAATTGAGAGGAAGTAAAAATCAAGAAAATGCTCAACAATATATATCTGCAGACAAAGAGAAATAATGAGAGAAGTTGTACAATATGGAGAAAATCTCAGCAGAAAGGAAAGCCGAAATCAGGAGCTGTAAGGAGCATATTTGCCCATTGTCCTTCTTTTCTCTTACATAATCTAATTTTGCTTTATACTTACTGAGTTCTCTGCTAAAAATAGAACAACTGAAATACTATAGCATATTAATTAGGGATTTGCTGTGCATTTTATTGACAAAGTGTGTGTTTTTGTCTATTTTGTAAATTTCTTCACAGAGTTGGATGTTACTCCCAAGCCCAAGGCTTACCAAAGATATGTGAATGGTTTCTGAGATCTTATGCAACTTTTTTTTTTATAAAAAACTGAAAAATTTTATGCCGTGTCCTTGTATGGAAAAATTGTAAAAATCTATGATCAAATTCCCTGTTGCTTAATGAACATATTCTAATTTTATTTAAGCTTATACAATATATTTTATACAATGCTAAGCAGTTTCTCTTAAAAGCCAGTTGAGAGATGTATTTTTTCTTTTAAAATATTTATTAATTATTTTTTTTTTAAACTTTATTTATTTATTTGCCTTGGTGTTTGTCTAGAACTGGGAACTGGAACTACAGACAGTTGCTAGCTGCCATGTGGGTGCTGGGAATCGAACTCGGGTCCTCTGGAAGAGCAGACGGCGCTCTTAACCACTGAGCCATCTCTCCAGCCCCTATTTATTAATTATTAATAAAATTTATTTTACATATTTTATATTGTTCCACATCCCTCCCCTTATCCCATTCCCCCCTCACCTACCTCCACAAACCCTGTCTTCCATCTATGCCTCAAAGGAAGTAAGGACTTTCTTGAGCAACCAAATGGGCTCACTTACCGAGTTGAGGCAGAACTCAACCCTGTCTCGCTGCATCAAAGCTGAGCAATGCATCCCACCATAAAGATAGAGTTTTATAAAGCCAGATTATGTATCCAGAACAATTTCTGGTCCCATAGCTAGAGAACCATTAATATCTTTATCAATGTAACCATCGACCTCACTCAGAGGCCCTAATGAGGTCCCACACAGGCTCTCTAGTTGTCAGTCCAGTGTTTTTGTTTAAGAGATAGTTATAAGATTTGCACATCACTGATCAGGCCTTTGTTACCCTTGAAAATTCTGACATCTAGAATGAGGGATCTGGACATTTTTATGATCTTTAATATAATTTTCAGGTTTTACATAACAAAGATGTAGTGCTTGACTTCAGTGTTAACAGTATTATTATTTTGAGATATTTAAACCCATAATTGAAGATGAACTTATGTTAAGAGAATAAAATGCAGCCAAAAGTCAGCAGAACTCAGGTGAAGAGGTTCTTAGATGAACAGGCTCTGTCTAAGCTACACTCACATTAACGGGAGCCTTGGCAAGTACATTACAGCACAGTCCTTCATGTTGGGAGGAATCTGGAGATACAACACACAGTGTTTCCTGAAATTCGTAGGGGCTGATGCCAAAGGAAAGATTAGTTTTGGCATGGAGCCATGAGTATGTATACCATGCTGCATCTCATTTCGACCTCTACTCAGCAACACTTCCCACTCAGCATTCTGCCTATTGTACCTCTGATCTGTATTCATAGATCAAGAACACATAAAAGCATTGCGTACTCTTGACTCTTCACAGCTCACTAGCTATTGGTCCTCACTTGACATGAATTCCATGGTTTCTACCAACTAATTGACCTACCTGTTGTAGCTTTTTGTGTTTATTGGGCTTATTGCATACTATTTTCTCTTTCTTTCTCTTTCCCTTTTGTCTTTGTTTATCCCATCCCACTGCAATGTCTAGGTTTGTAAGAATCTACACTTTATGAAATAAGGAGAAAATGAGATTTTCTGATTTTCTGTTATCTATGAGAGTAATCCCCTTGTTTATAAAAGTAATAAAGAAATGCAACAATTCACAATACATACAGACACAGACGCAGTGCTTCACTTAATCTATTAATAAACACTGACTGTCTTAAAAAATTTTGTATGACAATTCACATAACAATAACACCAATATAAAATATAATGATTCAGTTTTCATGTAAAATAATACATGTTAATATGTTTAGAAACTAGTACTTTAAATAAAGTTTATAGATAATTACAGATTATTAATTTGTAAATATAAACTTTCAGAATTATTTACATGTAAGATAATTTTAATAATGATTTCTTTTTGAACAACAGTGAAATAGCCTTCACTCTAATGTAAAAGGTATAAATATGGATCAAATAGATTTGGGTGACTTTAAACAGGAAATAATGAATGCTGGGAAACCACTATATTGTGTACTGCAGTACAAACAGTAAAAGCCAGAACTGAGCTAAGGCAAATTTAAAATATATTCTATTTCCAAACAAGAAGAAATAATATATCAAGACTGATAAGCAAAATTATTTTGTCTTTTTATCCTTAAACATGTAGTCAATGTTTTTACAGTGTTCTGGATCTATTTTTTCTTCATAGCAGCCTTCATTTGAAGACATATATTGAGGATTCATTATGGAGCAATATATATATGAGATTTTACTGACCCCTAAAAAGTATTTTATACATTGTTAATCTGATTGTACATATCTATGTCTTTCTGTCTATGTATCTATAACAATACAGATTGATTATACATTATAAACCTGATAACTCACTGTCCATCTGCCTGTCTAACTCTCTACCAATCTCTGGCAATACAGAATGATTCTCTATGATAAAGGTGGTCTTCACTGCTAAATGGTCTTCACTGCTAAAATCCATACTGATTTTTGTCATCCTCTAAAGATGATTTGATTTTTGTATCTTCGTAACTATTAAAATATATCATAAATTTAAAATATTTTTTCTAGTGAGTTAGTTTTAATCTAAGACCACTTGACTTACAGTTCTTACTAGTTTAATTCAAATAACCAATTTTTAAAGACTGAATCAATGCAGACTATGTAAACAAAGCATTTTTACCTTTTGTTTATACCATGAATAGTAGGATAACTGACGATGTTGAAATACTACATAACTAGGAGTTTAACAAAGTATGTCACAGACATGTGTTCTGTCCCTTGATGCCTTCCCATACTGGGCACACACATAAACCACTAATACCTATAAAGAATTACTCCTAAATTATCACAATTTGTGTGTTGTCCTTTTGTTTGACACAAGTCTTCAAACAGAAACCTGCTTAGGTAGCTATTTCTTGGTACATAACAAATTCTTTTTTTTTTTCTGTATAACACCACCTAATAAAAAAGAGTGTAGATTATAAGATCCCCAATTGTTTCAGAAAATTTTTCCTCAAAATAAATTTAAATTTAAATTGTACAACTATACTTTTTTATATATATTTTACATATGTACAACAATATGCTGAAACTATATACATTATCAATGCTTGTTAATTTATATATGAGTTTTATTGAAAAATTATATTTATTTTAAAATACCTTGCATTCAGTTTGAATTACCACACATTTTGAAAATATTGTTATTATAACTTTATCTTAATGGAATTAAAATGTTAATGCCTTCCAATGAGATTTAAAAATTAGTTAAGTGTTATTTTAAATATTTTATGAATGTGAGAGTTTGATCACATTTATTTAAGTATGTATACTACATGTGCTCCCAGAGCTCACAGCAGACAAAAGAGGGCATAAGATTCCATGGAGCTGGAGGTAAAAGTCAATGTAAGGTACCAGATAGGTGCAGAAAACTGTACCTAGGTCTTCTGAAAAAGTAGCTAGTGCTATGAAGTGCTAAATGATCTCTCCTCTACTTAGAGCTAAGATGTCATAAATATATTTTGCATATGATTATTTTTTTACAGAAAAAGATATATATTTTTATTTGAAAGTATATTTTGATACCTAAATATGTATTAACCAAACGAATTTCTTAATCAATATTATATAGATAACATAATTAACATAAGTTGACTGTATAAAAGTAAAACTATAAAAACAAATTATTTTCCTAATCTCAGTTTGATTTAATTATAATGGTCCTGATTTAAAGATAAAATGTTCAACATAAGCTATTATTTTGAGAACATAGTCACCAGATTGCATCAGGAATTTAAAGATAAGTATCCTATAGGCAATGGGACGAATTTTCAGAAGCCACTCTGGGGTGGAAGTTTGCAGGCTCTCACTGTTCCCTGTTTTAACACTTATCTTTCTGTTCACTTTCTCAAAACAGCCACAACCATGGAACTTCCTTGCATTCTCAAACTGTGATTTCTGAAAATTTTCTGCTCATAGTAATGTTATAGCTAATGCCTCTGTTTATGGAACTTTTCTAAATGGTTCTACAAATTGTCATGTTATTATTTATAGTAGGCTTACCTATAATCACCTTTTTTATTACAATAAAAGGGTATTGCCAGGGGAGCTTGTCCCTACATACTCTGTAGCAGACAGAGACAAAGTCGGTCTGCCAGGGTCCCTCCCAGATGCTGCTGAGGAATTTTGCAAGAACATCCAACTTCAACTGATCAAACGGATAAGGACTGAGGACTCTGAAAGACAGTCTCAGACTCTGCCCAAAGGTGAGGGGGGTTCAGCAGGCCCCAGTGACTGAATTCTTGCCAGGGAAAATTGTGTTCCAGTCAGTTCTGGTTCTGGTACCAGGGGCTGTCTGTGGAGCTTGTCCCTACACACTCTGTAGCAGAGATAAACTCAGTCTACCAGGGTCCCCCCAGCTGCTCCTGAGGGAATTTGCATGGCAACCTTCCTCCAACTGATCAATCAGAGAAGGACTGAAGACTTGAAATCCAGTCCCCCACCAAGAGACGAGGTAAAGATTGAGCAGACCTTTTATTCAGAGAAGACAGGAGAGATACAAACCTGTGTGCCACAAATGACTAAGAGACAACTAATAGTGAACCACTGAAGTCATGGGCAGATGCCAGAGAAAAATATATATAATAATGTAAAGAACAACAAGACAACTCCAGAAGAAAGTGGCAGTCCTACAACTACAAGCCCTGAACTAAGCAATGAGGAGGAAACAGAAGAAAGCAACACCAAAAATTCCTTTATGGTACTCATTGAAGCTCTCAAAGAAGATAAGAAAAAATGCCTTAAAGAAATAGAAGAAAAAACAAACAAAAAATTGGAAGAGATGAACAAATCTATGAAAGAAACATGCCAGGAACTAAAAACTGAAATAGAAGCAATGAAAAAGGCACAAAATGAGGCAAAGATGGAAATAGAAAACCTGAAGAAAAAAGCTGGAACCACAGAAAAAAGCATAACAAACAGAGTTCAAGACATGGAAGATAGAATCTCTGAAATGGAAGACTCAGTAGCTCAAATAGATATATCAGTCAAAGAAAATACTAAAACCAAAAAAGCCAGAACTCAAAATGTTCAGGAAATCTGGGACACCATGAAAATATATAACTTGAGAATAATAGGAATAGAAGAAGAAGAAGAAGAATATCAGCTCAAAGGCACAGATAATGTTTTCAATAAAATCATAGAAGAAAATTTCCCTATCCTGAAGAAGGAAATACCTATAAAGATACAAGAAGCTTACAGAACACCAAATGGATATGACCCCCACAAAAATTCAGCATGCCACATTATAATCAAGCCACAAAACATACAGAACAATGAAAAAAATTTAAGAGCTGCTAAAGAATATGACCAACTTACATATAAAGGCAGACCCATCAGAATACCACTTGACTATTCAATGGAAATGATGAAAGCTTGAAGGGATTGGTCAGAAGTTGTACAGATGCTAAAAGAGCATGGCTGGAAAACTAGAATACTATACCCTGCAAAATTATCAATCACCATAGACGCAGTAAACAAGATATCTCATGACAAAGTCAGACTGAAAGAATATCTATCTACCAATCTAGCACTACAGACAGTATTAGAGGGAAAACTCCAACCTAAGGACTGCAGATGCACCCATGAAACCACAAACAGTCAATAATTCCATGGAAGAATACTCCAAAGAAAGGAAAAACAAACAATTACCACCAAAAAATGGCGGGAAATATCAAACAGTGGTCACTAATATCCCTTAATATCAATGTACTCAACTCTCCTATAAAACATCACACACTAACAAGATGGATACAACAACAAAAGTCATCCTTCTGTTGCCTACAAGAAACACACCAAAACCACAAAGACAGACACAGGCTTAGAGTAAAGGATTGGGAAAAGATTTTCCAGTCAAATGGTTCTAAGAAACAAGCTGGGGTGGCCATTCTAATTTCTAACAAAATGGACTTTAAGCTAAAAGCAATAAAAAGGGACCAAGATGGCCATTACTTTTTCATTACAGGAAAAATTGGACAGGAGGACATTTCAATCCTGAATATTTATGCACCTAATATACGGGAACCTACCTATATAAAAGATACACTGCTAAAGTTCAAATCCCACAACAATTCTTACACCTTAATAGTGGGAGACTTCAATACCCCCACTTTCAACCCTGGATAGGTCATCCAGACAGAGACTCAATAGAGAAATAAGGAGTCTAAAAGAGGTTATGATGCAAATGGATTTAATAGATATCTACAGAAGCTTCCACCCAAATGCAAAGGAATATACATATTTCTCAGCTCCTCATGAACTTTCTCCAAAATTGACCACATAATTGGTCATAAAGCAAATATTAATAGATACAAAAAAATGAAGATAATCCCTTGTAACATATCAGACGACCAGGGCCTCAAGTTAGAGTTCAACAACATCAAAAATCAAAGAAAGCCTACCAACTCATGGAAACTAAACAGCAATCAGCTGAACCATCTCTGGGTTAAGGAAGAAATTAAGAAAGAAATCAAAGTCTTCCTAGAATTTAATGAAAATGAATCCAGAACATATCCAAACTTGTGGGACACAATGAAAGCAGTCTTAAGAGGAAAATACATAGCGCTAGATGCCTTTATGAAAAACCTAGAAAAATCTCACACTAGATACCTAACAGCTCAGCTGAAAGCCTTAGAACAATTTGAAGTAAACTCACCTAGAAGGAGTAGATGGCAGGAAATAACTAAACTTAGAGCTGAAATCAATACAATTAAAACAAAAAGAACAATACAAAGAATCAATGAATCTAAGGGATGGCTATTTGAGAAAATCAACAAGATAGAAAAGCCCTTAGCCAAACTAATCAAAAAACAAAGAGAGAGTGTTCAAATCAACAAAATTAGAAATGAAAAGGGGAACATAACAACAGACCTCCAGGAAATTCAGAGAATTATCAGATCATATTTCGAAAAACTGTATTCCACAAAAATGGAAAACCTTGATGAAATGGACAGCTTTCTTGACAGGTACCATCTACTAAAATTAAATGAAGATCAGATTAGTTACCTAAACAGTCCTATAACCCTTAAGGAGATTGTAGCTGTCATTAAAAGCCTCTCCAAAAATAAAAGCCCCGGTCCAGATGGTTTCAGTGCAGAATTCTACCAGACATTCAAAGAAGAATTACTACCATTACTCCACAAACTATTTCACACAGTAGAAGCTGAAGGAATATTGCCAAATTCCTTTTATGAGGCCACAATTACCCTAATACCCAAGCCACTCAAAGACACAACAGAGAAGGAGAATTATTGATCAATTTCCCTCATGAATATTGATGCTAAAATTCTCAACAAAATTTTAGCAAATCGTATACAACAATGTATAAAAAATTTCATCCACCACTACAAAGTAGGCTTAATCATAGAAATGCAGGGATTGTTTAACATATGAAAAATCATAAACGTTATCCATCATATGAACAAATTAAAGGAAAAAAAAAACACATGATCATATCCTTAGATGCTGAAAAAGCCTTTGACAAAATCCAATCCTCCTTTATGATTAAAGACATGGAGAGATCAAGAATACAGGGAAAATATCTAAATATAATACAAGCAATTTACAAGAAGCCTACAGCCAGTATCAAACTTAATGGAGAAAAACTCAAAGCAATCCTACTAAAATCAGGAACTAGACAAGGATGTCCTCTCTCCCCTTATCTATTCAATATAGTTCTCGAAGTTTTAGCTAAAGCAATAAGGGAATGAAAAGAGATTAAGGGGATACAAATTTGAAAAGAAGAAGTGAAGCTATCTCTATTTGCAGATGATGTGATTGTATACATAAGTGACCCACAAAGTTCTTCTAAAGAACTTCTACTGTTGATAAACACCATCAGCAATGTAGCAGGATACAAGATTAACTCAAGGAAATCAGTAGCCCTTCTATACACTAAAGATAGAAGAGCTGAACAAGAAATAAGGGAAACATTACCCTTCATAATAGCTGCAATATTATTAAATACCTTGGAGTAACTATAAACAAAGAAGTAACAGATCTAGTTGACAAAAATTTTAAATCACTGAAGAAAGAAATTGTAGAAGATATCAGAAAATGGAAAGCTTTCCCATGTTCCTGGATAGGTAGGATCAACATAGTAAAAATGGCAATTTTACCAAAGGCAATCTACAGATTCAATGCATTGCCCATCAAAATCCCAACACAATATTTTTTGGACCTTGAAAGAACAATACTCAATTTCATTTGGAATAACAGGAAAGCCAGGATTGCCAAAACAATTTTACTCAACAAAAGAACCTCAGTAGATATCACCATCCCTGACTTCAAGTTATACTATTGAGCTACAGTAGTAAAAACAGCCTGGTACTGGCATGAAAACAGACTTGTGGATCAATGGAATAGAATTGAGGATCCAGACATTATCCCAAAAACCTATGAACACCTGATCTTTGACAAAGAGGCCCAAATATTCAATGGAAAAAAGATAGTATATTTAACAAATGATGTTGGCATAGCTGGATGGAAGTGTGTAGAAAAATGCAAATAGATCCGAGCATGTCACCCTGCACAAAACTCAAATCCAAGTGGATCAAAGACCTCAACATAAACCCAGCCACTTTATCCTTGCTAGAAAAGAAAGTGGGAAATACACTTCTACGAATTGGCACAGGTGACCACTTCCTAAATATAAAACCAGTGGCACAGATACTAATAACTACAATCAATAAGTGTGATCTCTTGAAGCTAAAAAGCTTCTGTAAAGCCAAGAAAACTTTCAATAGGACAAAAGGACAGCATACAGAATGTGAAAAGATTTTCACCAACCCTACAAGTGATGGAGGACTGACCTATAAGATACATAAAGAACTCAAGAATCTAGAGCCTAAAACCTTGAACAACACAATCAAAAAATGGGGTTCAGATCCAAAAAGGGAATTCTCAGCAGAAGAATTACAAATGGCTGAAAGGCACCTGAAAAAGTGCTCATCATCTTTAGCCATCAGAGAAATACAAATCAAAACAACTTTGAGATAACACCTAACACCTGTTAGATTGGCTAAGATAAAAAACACAGAGGACAGTATATGCTGGAGAGAATGCTGGGCAAGGGGAACACTCCTCCATTGTTGGTGGGAGTGTAAGCTTGTTCAGCCACTTTGGAATGCAGTATGGTAGTTTCTCAGAAAATTGAGAATCAATCTCCCCAAGGATCCAGCAATACCACTTCTGGGTGTATACTCTAAAGAAGCACAGTCACAGTCCTAAGGTATTAGCTCAACTATGTTCATAGCAGCGTTATTTGTAATAGCAAGAACCTGGAATCAACCTAGATGTCCCTCTACTGAAAAATGGATTAACAAACTGTGGTACATATACAGAATGGAATACTACTCAGCAGTAAGAAAAAGCGATATCCTAAAATTTGCAGGCAAATGGATGGATTTGGAGAATATCCTACTGAGGAGTGAGGTACCACAAACTCAGAAAGATAAGCAGGGGATGTACTCACTCATTAGTGGACTCTAAACAAACAAACAAGCAGACAAGAAAAAAGCAAAGCATTCCCAAGCTGCAAACCACAACCACTGAATAGCTTGGGATCAGAAAAACCCTGGACTGACACCTTGGATCTCCTTCCCCTTGAGGAACACCCAACTCACTCTTGAGGGAGGGGGAAGTAAACTGCATCTGCCAGGAGTAGAGACTGAACTAAACAATACTGGGACAGTGGGACCATGGGACTGCCTGCAGCCCGTCCAGAGATGTGTTGGGGATTTGTGGAGAAGAAAGAATGGCTTGATGTGGTGGAAGGGGAAGGGACCTTGAATAAGGATATACAAGGTTAGAAAGTGTGACTTCTTTGTTCATAATAATATTATTAATAATAATAGTAATAATAAAAGCGTATTGCCAAACTAGTTGGTCAACTGTGCAATGCTAAAATGTGACATATAGAAACATATTTAGATTAATTGCTGCTAGAAATATGTACTACATGATTATCTTTACATTTAGACTCTTATGGGACAGTGTTAACAACAAAAATAAACATTTTTCTCCCAATTGCTTGCTGAAGCAATATTTCCATTGTCACCTGATGTACTGCTGCATTGCAAACCTGAATTTCCATTGTTAATTTTCAAAATCCCTCTAATTACACCAATGTGTTCATAGTCTATACAAAGAAATATAATTTTGTTTCATCTTTAAAAAAGTGAAATCTTTCTTTAAATTTCCACTAATATATTCCACTGAAGTTCATTGTTTATTTAGGAAATATTCTTGTGTGTCCTTATATATTTTTGTAAACCTTAAACTCACCACCCATTACTTTCTTTTTATTATGAATTGTTTGCCTAACCTAAACAGAACCTGTTTTATAGTGTGAAGAAAATAACATGAAGGCAACACTTCTGTGTGCTCAACTGAGGAGCAGAAAGTACAGCTGTAATGGAATCATTGAACATAATGTAGTGGGTTTTGAATGCCAAGACAGGCAGATGAACTCACTCCAGTAAACTGTATAAAGCAGGCCTTTTTTGTCATTATGAAATAGAGAAAAATTAAACTGAAGTGTAAGAATAGGGGGTAAGGAGATGGTTCAGAGTT
The DNA here is from genome assembly GCA_004025045.1 of Sigmodon hispidus. Classification (NCBI taxonomy): domain Eukaryota; kingdom Metazoa; phylum Chordata; class Mammalia; order Rodentia; family Cricetidae; genus Sigmodon; species Sigmodon hispidus. The sequence goes on along the minus strand of PVIH01008381.1, from coordinate 35,292 downwards.
TAAGAGCACTTACTTTTCTTCCAAAGGACATGGGTTCAATTTCCAGCACTCACACTGTACCTCACAACTGTCTATAATTTCTGATTTAGGGGAGCCAACACCCATGACAAAAGTCCAATGCTCATAAAATAAAATTAATAATTTTTGAAGCAGTAAAAATAATTTCAGATTTATTCCTAACACTATTGTTACTTTTTTCATATTTTTATTAGTAATTTTTTTTATTTTAAAAGTTTTTTCTCATACCTTCCACTGCTCCCCCTCACACTCTTACTCCCGGTTCTCTCTCAACCTTCCCCACCCCATAACCCCATTCATTCCCCAGGGAAGGCAAGGAATTCCAAGGTGGTTCAGGTTAGTCTCGAATATCCAATTGAGGAAAATCCAAATCCATTTCCCAAGTATCAAAACTGAGTAAGGTGTTCCTCTGTAGGGAATAGGTTCTGAGAACCAGTTCATGTTCCAGGAATAAACTCTGGTCCAGTATACTACAAGAGGCTAGACAAATTGCCCACATCTTTCGACTATCATCTACATTCAGAGAGTTAAGTTCCTTTCCATGAAGGTTCCTCAGTTGTTATTTCAGAATTAGTGAGCTCCAAATAGATTTAGTCAGCCATCTTTGTGGGTCTCCTACTCATGATCCTGATCTGTTTGCAACAGCAGAAGAAAACCTTCATCCAGGAACTGATGATCCATACCTAAGTATCAGATCAAACTTCCAGTTCAGCTCAAGAGAGAGTGAGTATATGACATTATTTTTTTTTTAAAGAGTAAGAAAATCTACATTTCACAGTATTAGATAGTTCTAATTCCACTTTCCGTTTTCTATAATAATTACCCAATAGAAATCAAACAAGCATGAAATGTATGCTTCCAAAGAAGAACATTTGCTTAGCGTGTATTAGGATCTAGACATGAGGTCCAGAGCTGAAGGAAAAGAAAAGAATTAAGGAAGACATGACGTAATGAAAAAAACAGGTGGATTCTGCATATTATTTATGGAGCAGTTAATTATAAAGTGCTATTTAATTGAATACACTTGTGTTTAATGATTCTGAGGAATGGCTATTTAACATCTGAATTGTTATTCATTAAAAAAATCCTAAAATCACATTTTGAACTCTGTCCAAAATGATCTTGATATTTGACATGAACATTTTCTCATTTCCCCAGCCAAGATCGTCAGTTCTGTTCACTGAAATCAAAAGTTGTAGGCAATTTTTCAAAAATGTCATAACATTAAACTTATATTTAGAAAAACATAAAACACAATTCACTCAGAAGCATCCATTTTTTCCTAAAAGCTCAAAGAATTAGAGTAATATGTATAGTTTTAAGCTAGTAACTAAGATCAATCTTTTTCAACATTCAACATATGCATATGAATGCCTGCATCCAATAGTGAATCAGAAATATTGGAACAAGCTGAATATTTATATTTTGTATATATCTCACTGATATATTATATAATATAATGAAGATGCTTCTCTCTTATGTGTTTATGAGTACATCCCACTTCTACTTAAAAGAATCAGTACACATTCTAAAATAAGACAGGTCCCTCACATAAACCCAAGAGTTCAGGCTGGAAGGTCTGCTTTCACACCTGTATTATTTTGGCAGAAGAGTCTTTCTTTGGACAGAAGAAAATACAGTAGAAGCCAAGAACAGTCATATAATGTCCTTTGGCAGCTTTTCTACGCCACCATAATTTTATTTTTAGTCTCTTGAGATAATTTACAGAAATAGCATCTCCTAATGTGTTGTTGAAATATGTGTTATATTGACAGACAAAATTAAAACTTGCTAAAGTTTCTTAAATGTTTTTAAAGATTATCCATTTCAAAATTTATGGCATGTTAACCAATGAAGAAAAAAAAAATATGTGCACTACAAATGAATATTGAAGTTTTATGTGATTTTCATCCATACTATGTGCAACACATCAAAAGCTTATTCAAACTAATTATCATATTACATTCAACAGCTTTTGGCTTAGAGAAATAAGTATGGGTTAAAATTTAACAATACCTCAAATTCCTTTTTGACTTTATGTAACTTGCAAATCTCTTTTTAACTAACATTTATATTATAAACCTAGACTTCAAATATATAGAATGACTACTATATCTGTTGCTGATACTTCCGTCCTCTTCCCTCCCTTCACCTTTCTTTTCTGTGGTTATACCAACATCATGGAACAATGTACCTATATGACCACTAATTCCAATGTTAAGGTTGTACGATGGAATAAAAATCATGATCAAGTGTAGAACATGGCACTATTACAATACATCATTATGTTTTTCCTACTTAAATAGTAATCACTTAGCCTACTTGCCCATCATCTGCCTTCCATTAACTAGCATTGCAGTTTCTCCTGTACCTTGACTATTTTAATCTAATATATTATAAGTTAGGTTTTAATCAAAGAATATCTACTGTAAATTTTAGTCCCTTGTCTGTTATGTTAAATATTTGCTTTCTTATCAGTCATGCCACCTTAAGACATGCATATTTTTCAGGATTTTGAAAATAGCCATCTGCAAGACAAATTTCTCCACCAATTTTTGCTATTTTGATCAGCAGGAATCAAAGGCATAGAAAGTGCTGTGTTCAGTCACAGTAATTTGAATATACCTATAAATATTTTTCTGAATTTCACTAATATGTTACATATGAGTAATTGATGTTTCCATTTTTTTAAATATTATTCAATATTCAAAACCTCATAGTACTCTGTTAAATAGTACTCTTAATACTTTTTCTGGCATATTGGTATTATTTTCCAACTGGGAATCACTTTTTAAAAAATGTCAAAATCTGGAGATTTCAACATATAATGCCACTTTTGTTTTTAAATTAAAAATAATATTTTCTGAAGCAAAATTTGAGCAATCATGTTCTAGGAACAAATAGTTAGATCACACTGAAGACAATGCTCCAATGTGAAAGCAGTTTCATGGAGCTTCCTATAACAATACAATAAGAAAATTATAAATCAAAGCCTTTTTAAAATCAAATTTGGGACAGGTTAATCAGACAATTATAGCATACAACGAGATATATAATGTGGACCTTGGCTGTTATTTGATAAAATTAGTAGAGAATACATTTCGTTGAGTTAATGGATTACAGACACTTGTCTACTTATGAGGACATTAGTTCTATCATAGAGGTAGACAAGGAATGGTTCTATAGGAGGATCTGAACTCTAAGGTGTACCCAAAGAAATTATAATATGGCTATCATATTACTAGCCTCAAACTCTCCATAGTCAAATAAATTTTCTTTTTTTTTTTATCAGTTGCTTAGTCTGTGCAAACAATTCTTTGCAGAATTCTCATTTACCATTTCCTCTCTTGACCAAGCATTACATTTTTTGTATATGGAAGGCCTCATATAATCTATTAAAATCACAAGGCTCCTCAAAGCTAGAAACTTTATTCCTAGAATCTGATATAGATGAAGCTGAGTAATGAGTATGACAGAAGTCTTCATGACAGAGGAATGGCTGGTAAATAAAGTTAAAAAAAAAAAAAAAAAAAAAACCTCCTGCTAGGTAGTGGTAGCTCTTTATCCCAGCATGTTAAGCACAACACTTTGGAGGCAGAGACACCAGGATCTCTATGAATTAGAAGCCTAGACTGAATAGTTTGTTATCCAGGATAGGCAGAACTGTTATACAGAGAAACTCTTGTTGAAAAACAAAACAAAATACAATTCCTCTATTTTGTCAAAACTACTATCAAACATAATGCAGATCTGATGCTTTCCTTTGCTTCTCATTCATGTATGCTTTATAACATAACACTTATATGTGACACATATTAAGATTCATATATGTAAAACTTTGGGTTCATGGAATGGAGGTAACAGAAAAATAAATAATGTGATTGAACATCAAATTTAGATTTCAAGCAATTATTTTATCTCCTTGAGCTCTTTTACTTACATTATTTGTGCTAACAATGTTTTATTCTCCATTTTATAATCATAAACATTGTGCAACCATACTCATAGGAGATGCTTTAAGTAGAGGGAGGGGAAAATGTGGTTAGGAGATTTTATATGAGAGACAAATTCATTTTCAATAAAACATAAATAAGTTACTGAAGAGTTATCACATTATACAATCATATATAATTAAACATATATCAAAAAGGAAGCAAAATTCTGGCAAAAGTACATCACATTTTTATTTATACATATTATTAACTCAAACATAGCAAAAGTTATATACTGAAGACAATAAAGGAAATTTCCCTTTTAACTTTTTAACTAATAAATCAAGTCCACATGTTCTACTTTATAAAATTTTTATATTCCACAATTAAAAAAAAACACATAACTTTTTTCAGCAGAGAGATTTATTGGCAAGTAAAACAATTTACCACTATGATGATACAAGTATAAATGTAGCATGAACAGGCACAGCATCCATTTCAGATATATTGGATTTATCAAATTTAAATTATTTAATATTACAAAAACCAAGAACATAAAAGTAAGCATCTGAGAACTATAGAAATACCCCCAAGTAAAAAGACCATTAGAGTACAAAATGTATATTTACAAAAGAAATCTTGGAAGTGATTGGAAATCCGAAAATGACTGAGATCCTGAACTTTGATGAACTCTCATTATCAATCCTCCTTAATAAAATTTTAATGATAAAGTAAACATTTATTTGTATAAAATAAGGAAGCCGACTTGACTTCTATGTTAGGGTAATGTGGGGGTTTTCATGAAAGTGTTTCCATTATGCACACATACTTGCATGCTTAGAACCCAGTTGATTAACTATTTGGAAAGATTAGGAGTTGAGTCTTTCATGGTGTAGATGTGACCTTGCCAGAACAATTGTGTCTAAGAGGAATGGCTATGAGGTTTCAAAAGTCCATGTCAGGTGTAGTCTCTGAGTCTCCCAGTCCCACAATAGCCTTGGAGACCTACCTTTTAGAATTATACCCTGCTTGAAATCTCCTATAAAGCTCCTTTCAGACTATTATAGATCTGATTCAAAACTGTATAGATATCTAAATTTCTCATAAGCAATCACAAACCAATATTCAGTTAAAAGACTTATAAAATTAACAGAATTATAAAATATACTATAATGTTTTATAAGTCATTTCGATTAAAATCATATTCTCTACATTTATAGTATTTTATATATCTTAAATATGAGGATTCATAGGAAATATTGTAACCAAACATAGTTCATTGCCATCAAATCATCTCAATTAATTTAAAGATGTAAAAATTTCATTCTTATCAATTATTTTAAAGATGTGAAAATTTGACTCTTACTTAAACAATAGTAGTCATCTATCTTATTTACACAATTAATTATTTTTATTAAAAATAGAATTAGAAAGGTTAAAGATACACTATTTGAAATTTTTCCATAAAAAAGGTATTAATTTTATCTCTCATTATCTCTATTCTAGTAAACACTTTAGAGTGTAAAATTAGATTTGTGTTCTCTCTCCTCACTTAATGGTTTTATTACAAATTCCATGTCACATATTTGCAACGAGTGAGACTCATTTTGTGCCATCTTGGTACAATTGATTCTAATGATCCACTTGTGGACAGAAAAGTATCCAGCATCTTTCACTCATTTTAATACTGACTAAAATATGCTTTCTATTGAATCCTAACTTACCTTAGAGCTGCATTAAATGTAGATTTAGCAAATACACCAATCTGTGAAAGTTTTAAACAAGATAATTGAAAATATAACTTGAATATACACACTTTTATAGCCAATTAAGTAGAACTAGAATTAAAATTGCATAACCTGTTAGAAAAAACTGAAATGCTTATCTCCAAATACAAAGACAAATTTGGTTTTAAATTATTTCCTCATATAGATTGATACAATCATACTGCATAGAAAATTTTTTATTTTAATTTTATTTGCTATTTTCTTTTATTATGTAAAATATTTAAACTGGTGTCTACTTGAATTTTCAAGTGTTTATATTTAAAAACTAATTGTTTGGAAAGGGATGTGAAAAAATCACAAAAATCTATAGGTATTACAAAGATTGTAACAAAAAATATAAATTATCAGCAAGTTTTATAAGTTACAAGGTATTTATGTGGTTATAGCAATGGTTTTAATTCATCAATTGTATTAATTCAGCCAAGTTCCTCAAATCACATGATTATGGGCAATGGTATATATGGCACATTCAGGTTTTGTTTTCTTTTCATTTTTATTTATTATTTAATTATAGCATTTATTTATTCTTTTTCTCACTCCTGCCCTTTTTGCTTATTTTCAAATTTATGGCCTCTTTTTACATTGTTTTTTACATTACACATATACATAAATATATATGTATACACAAACATACATATATTTCTAAATACCTAAGAACAACCTCTAATATGGATAAATAAAAGCTCATGAGGCCTTAACCCTACAATACAAAAAGAACTGCAGGCAAATAAGTAGTTCTGGGAGCAGAAGAAATAGACTTTCCCATGGAAGAGCATATAAAATTGTTATCCAATTTCAAATGGACAGCCCTGAAAAATTACGAACAAGTAACTCTGTACACAGACTGAACACAGTTTCAATGATAAATGAGATAAATCTTGAAATCAGTGATTACCTCAAATGTCTTATTTTCTTAAATTCATTCCAAAATTCATTGTAATTAATTTGAACTATCACTAAAATACAAATAAAATGCTTTAAAGATTTAAATGAATTTTTTTTAACTTATTTACTTTGCATTTATCAAGAAAAACAGTAAAATGAATTTAAAATGTTGACAGGTTAACAATAACTATAAAGAAAATAAAAATCATAAGCATGACTTATCAAGGGTGATAATGCAAATAAGTTTGCTATACATAAAATTATTTTTTGTTTATCTTTCCCTCTGAATTTTTTTTTCTATCCCTGTATATCCTTATTCAAGGTCCCTGCCCCCTCTTGATTAGATTAATTACCTAAACAGGCCTATAACCCTTAAGGAAATTGAAGCTGTCATTAAAAACCTCTCCAAAAATAAAAGCCCTGGACAGATGGTTTCAGCGCCAAATTCTCCCAGACATTCAAAGAAGAATTACTACCATTACTCCTCAAACTATTTCACACAGTAGAAACTGAAGGAATATTGCCAAATTTCTTTTATGAGGCCATAATTACCCTAATACCCATGCCACTCAAAGACACAACAAAGAAGGAGAATTACAGACCAATTTCCCTCATGAATATTGATGCGAAAATTCCCAACAAAATTTTGGCAAACCGTGTACAACAATGTATAAAAGATATCATCCACCATGACCAAGTAGGCTTCATCCCAGAAATGCAGGGCTGGTTTAACATATGAAAAACTGTAAATGTTATCCATCATATAAACAAACTAAAGGAACAAAACCACATGATCATATCCTTAGATGCTGAAAAAACCTTTGACAAAATCCAACACTCCTTTATGATTAAAGCCTTGGAGAGATCAGTAATACAGGGAGAATACCTGAACTTTTTCTTATACTCCATAATCCCTAATCCTTGCCTAGTGCCAAAGTGCTTACAATATTCTTAACTAAAATGTAACCATCAAGCTTATTTAGAAACATAACTAAAATTAGTGCTTTTGGTTTGACTTAAACAAATAACTGTATAGTATATTCATGATTTGTTTGTTAATTTGCTCTTCTTAATTTAAAATAGAATAAGTTTATTATTATTTTTAATATTGTATTGCATAGTAATTTGAGTACAAAAGTGACTTTGTGCTTGTTTCACAAACTTTGCAACAAAATTTAATTTAATAAGTGCACATTCAGCCTATGTCTACAGAGTGAGCAGCAAAGGCTACAAAAAGAATACCTGTGTCAAAATAAATAAATGAATAAAAATTTAAAAAGTAAAGTCAATTAAATGTGTACAAAAGTAAATTTCGTAGAAAAATTTTAAATCTTAGGAAATACCTGACACCCTAAGTTCTCTACAAGCCTAGAAAATTAAATGCTCAATTTTATTTTGTTTTTTAAATCATCTTAGGGAGAAATTTCCATTTAGATATAATCAAAGAATATTTTCTATGCTTATGGCAGAGGCCTCTATCTACTATTAAGTGAAGAACAGAGGGTATAAAAACATCAGTTCCAAGTTACATGTGCTGTACTGCAGTAGAAGGTCGGATGTTGGTGTGACCTTTCTGAAATGGGAATACCATTTAGATGGATCTTACTGTATTCTAAAAGAGTATTCCTGTATAAAGAAATGTTACATGGATTTACAAGACAGGTTTTCAGAAGACAAACTCTTCAAGAGTAGTTTTAAGGTGGGTAAATATTATTAAACTAAGTTCACAGGCCCATTACCAAATTATTAGCCCATAGAAGAAAAGGGCATCATACAATTATCATATCAAATGAACAATTGGGATGAAAAGTCATTTGCAATGTCAGCTTTTAAATGTATTATAATTACATTTCTCCCTTCACTTCCTGCAAACCTTCCAATCTTAACCCCCTTCCTCTTTTTTAAGATCATGGCCTCTAGTTTCCATTAATTGTTGTTACACACACACACACACACACACACACACACACACACACACATTATTTTGTTTCTAAATATATAAATACAGCCTGCTCAGTATCATGTCATGTCGTGTTCCTTGGATATACTTTTTCAGGACTGATTATTTGTATTGGATGAATAGCCAGTGTGCCCTTCCTAGCAATGACTTTTTTCTTGCTCTTTTACCTGCAGTTTTGAGGCATCCTAGGCTTTTCTGCATCCACTTTAACTCATGCTTTGTTGTTGTCCTACCTCATTTTCAGCAGTTACATGTGGGAAATTATATTGTGTAGTTTTTTAAAATGAATATAAAGGCAATGGCTTTTTCTGTCCTCATATTATTCACATGTCATAGGCACTTTCCTAAATGATAAGAGGAATTAAATTACATGTTTAATTTAATAAAATCAAGGTAAACCAACTTTAAACTCATTGTGTATCCAGAAACAATTATTATTGTTAGAGGAATTCTTCAAGAACAGGAGAAAAGAAGAAATTATACCACACAATAAAATGTGTGCTAAGTAGCTGTAAGTTAAGTAGTTTTCTTTTCTCCATTAAATCACTTAAATCTTTCTATTGAGGAAAAAAGAAAAGCAAAACAGACAGAATGTGTCTAAAAGAACTCAAGGATTCAAGAAATTCTGCAAAACCAGTGCCAGCCAAGACACAGAAAGAGAAATACTAAAACTCAGGGTAGAAGGCAAAGGTAGAAGAGCGGGTAACATATCCAAATTCATAGCATCCCACAACTTCTAAGCACAAGAGAACTAACATATATACCAACTCACAGAAACTGAAGCAATTTGTACTGGACCTTCATGGCTCTTTATCAATGCAGTGTGATCCTAAAATTGAAAAGAGAACTTTATACATGTCACCATTCCTAGCCTAGAATCTATCTACAATTTGTAATTTTTAAAAATTAAATTCATGTTTTTCCTAGAAAATCCTACAGGGAAAACAAAGTGCTTTAAAAAGTAGACCAATATCCAACAGTCTAGGGTCCATAGCAATTGAACTCAATGGCATGTTTGGATGTTTCTTGTCTAATAATGAAACAACACAACTTTAATTTAATTTTTCATATATGTTAATGTAATGTTTTCTTTCTTTTTACCTACAGATCCTTTTTGATTATATTATGGCTTCAAGTTTAGTGTTTTATGGTAAACTTAAATGTACAAATGAATAAGATTTTGCATTTACATCTTATTATTGTACATAAATCAGAGGGCTTTTAGTGTCAACAATATTTGTTATCCCACCTACTTGCTGAAAACCTGGTAGACAGAATAAATTTCTTTCTCTGAGAACAAAATAGTAAGAGATGACACATAGATCTTACAAAACCTATATTTAAAAGTTAATTCTGAATATAATCTATCTACTCAGATCAAGAGTCACCCCAAACCCCTCTACTCTCAAGGTATTAAGAAAAATAAATACCATGGTGGACATAAGAGTCAATATAAGAGCTAAATTGATTGTAGATTTAATTTTATTCAGAATCAAGTAAAATAAACATGTTGGTATGAGATTATGAGTGCATTTCTAATGAAGTTTACCTCAGGGCAGAAGTGGCAGCCTCACTTCAAAGATGTCTAAATATGAAAAAAATGACCAGATGTGTTGGGAGGGGGAAGAGACCTTGAATAAGGATATACAGGGATGAAAAAAAAAATTCAGAGGGAAAGATGAACACAAAGAAAATATAGGTGTAGCAATCTTATTTGTATTTCTTCCCTTGATAAGCCATGCCTATCATTCTTATCCTCTGTATAGTTATTGTTAACTCTTCCACATTTTAA